>JAPERH010000019.1:0-99277 GCA_030411535.1 Beauveria australis | reverse complement strand
GGGGGAGGAGTGGCCCGCGCCGCTGCGGTTGCATAGCCATAGCATCATCAACTATACGAGATCGGCGTCGTCTACATACATCATCCATGTTCATATTGGCATATTTATCCCTCGCAAAGCGTTTCGGACCTTTTCATCTAGTAGAAACCTCTTGATTCATCATGTTCTCCATTCACTCAATGTCGATATTGGAAAAACTGTTTATCCGCAACGAGTAATATTCTCATCCATGTCCCATCGCAAATTGAGGAAACGCATATACAGCTCAATATCAGGCGGAATTAATTCTTCATGTATTCGAGGCGAGGGACATACACTTGCCATTTTTTCTTTGCAATTATTCCCATGGCTGTTATAGAACGAAAGGGGTTGGTTGATGCGCGACAACATTGACTCAACAAACTGCCCTTGCTCCTAGGGTTCATGCTTTTGCCACGGTTCATGCCTGAAACACCGTCCCTAGTCGTGAATTTCCCTTTGCTTTTCTAAGCCGTAATCTTATAAAAAAAAAAAAAAAAAAAAAAGTCTCATCCAGAACAGCAGTTTTTGCATCTCGCACAAACAGCAGTCTTGCATCTCGCACACCACGTTGAAGCCATGCCCTGCATACAAAATACCCTTGCGCGACTGAGCAAAGTCTCACAAGGCGGAATTCGCAGTATCCGGCTTCATTTGCATCTCCACTCTGCTTTACAAACTCTTAATCGTAATTAAGAGCCCCAGGCACCAGCCCGACTTTTTCGGGGTTAGGGCCTTTCTCGCCCGGTCGCAACCGGGGCACTAATACGACTCTTCTCACAGCATGAACAGAGGACGACCAAACACACTTTTGACGCGAAAACTCTTTTACAATTCCAAAGTTTGAAACAGCCCATACATGCATGACATTTTGTCGTCATCGGGCGATTCTCGGCCGTCGAATTCCTTTGACAAATTTGAGTGGTGAATGCAACTGTTCCACGACATCATGGCCAAGACACATGCCAAAGACGAATCCGATGGTGACTGATTTGAGCCATTTTCCCATGGCTGTAGGCTGCATATACTCGTATTCAAGAGAATGTTACATCCCCGCTGACCACCGTCAAGCAGGCTAGCGGGACAGGGCGGTTGTCATTTCACCGAAACATTGATAAAGAATGACAAGTGCAACCACGACATGGTCTTGGACTCTTGGCTACAAGGCACGATAAGCTGGATTCAATTGTGGATAAAACGTCACGAGCTTGTCAAACTTGGCTACTCCAGCGGTGACATCACAGCGCTCAAGGAAACTCTGCGCGAGCAGGGTTGTTCTTGGTTCGTTCTTTTGCCTCCATTATGCCCACATTCACATTCGACTCGGCATTGGCCCCAGAAATGCTACGTCAATGCTGACGAGGCAGACATTATTGGCAGCTGAATAAACGCCATATCATTTGCCCCCATGTAGATAGATACAGCAGCTTTTGGTGGTGAGCGAACCCCCAATTTCCTGCTGGGCAGCCCAAGTCCTGATACGAATTCACAAGTCCGGGAGCGTGGACCCAGCCCATCGATTTGGCTTTTACCAAAAGGACTTCTTGGCTTCTGGCTTGACGGTGGTGGCGACGAGCCAACGGGTTTACGACGGCAGAGCGACGGCTCAGCCAGAAAGCGAAACAGGCAGTGGTCGCTCTATTTGGCCTGGCGAAAAATGCCTGCAAGGCGACATGAAAAAACTATCACAGGGTTGATCCCTCTTGTTTCACTATAGCTTTCGCGTCAAGAATAAGGGCATGTAAGACACATGTCGAGCGCATGACACGGACGACGGACGACGGACGACAGACGACGGGCGACGGACGACGGACGATAGCTGGTCTATTACCCTCGAATCTTCCCGGGTAGGGGGTTCGAAAGATGCAAAAAAGGAGCACGACCGAGGTAAAGTGTTGGCGGCTTTACCATCATTGTCAAGAGGCTTTGGCTTCACAGCCATGTCTGACAGCCGCGTCTGACAGTCATGTCTGAATGGACGATGCAGCGAATCTCAAAGGATGAGTGGTTATGCTGCATAATAACCAGTCACTTTTGTCACCCCATCAAAGACTCCGGTCGAGGTTACCGCCATGGGCGGCTCATCGTGGTTTTTGGTGAGCGAGATCCCATCGGCGCAGTAATCTGTATTGACCGTCAAAGGCAGTCAACTCGAAGCAAATTTCCTATACACATTCTATAGGATCAATAGTAATCAAAAAAAAAACAAAAAAAAAAAAGTTGTTGCACTCATACTGACAATGTTGTGGGCTTTTTGCTGCAGCTGCACGATGACGAATAGGGCTTTGTTCGGGCAGCCATGTCCAGCCTGATCACAAATTTTCGACTACAACAAAGAATTCGATACATCTTGAACCCCGGATTTCAAGTGGCTACTTTGAAAGAAAACTATAAAGATTTGTGTTGCCGCACTTGTATCGCTCAAGTCCTTCCAAATGAAGTGCCTCGAGTTTTTCGCAGTCTTGCCGAACCAACGTCTGTTGCGGCCCACCATTTTCTCATCATGGTCAGTTATTATTCGTTGTACCTCCCGAGTAACAAACGTTGTACTGATGCGCAAAGTAATAGGGGTGATGCCCATCCTCGCGTGACTGGATGCAAATCAGAGGACAAGTGCTTTTCCAGCTTGGCAGAGGCCAGAGCATGGCTGCGGGAACGGACCCAGGAGGAGATTGACGAGGTCCTCAAGGATCGTCACCCATACCGAGGTAAAGGAGGCTTCTATGCAGTCGCAAACGGCAGGAAAGTCGGCGTTTTCCATAACTGGTGGTATGTTTTTTTTTTCTTCTTTTTTTTTCCTTTTTTCCCCTTTTTTTCGGGGGTTTTTTTTTCCTTTTTTCCCCCTTTTTATTATCATTTTTTTTCC
This sequence comes from Beauveria australis, assembly GCA_030411535.1. Lineage (NCBI taxonomy): Eukaryota > Fungi > Ascomycota > Sordariomycetes > Hypocreales > Cordycipitaceae > Beauveria > Beauveria australis. The sequence goes on along the minus strand of JAPERH010000019.1, from coordinate 96,393 downwards.
GCTGCGCGTATCTTGTTTGTAAACCCTTCTGGCTGACCCCCTTTTTGTAACAAATAGTGACTGTCAGCTCCAGACTTCAGAGGTGGTGGGCGCATGCTTCAAAAAGTTTGAGACTGAGCAAGAGGCCGAGGCCTTTATCGAAGACTGGAAGCAGGCTGTTGTCCAAGTCTACATGGTGGAGATCAAAACGGCTCTGGATAATGGTTTTCGACCTGCGCACATGAAGTTCAACGTCAAGAAGAAGCTGCTGCAGCGCGACACCACAAAGGCAGAAGAACCCGAGCCGGTCAAGGCAGAAGAAGAAGAAGAAGAAGAGACTTTGAAAGGCGGTAAAAGTTTATCCCTCGAGAGACTTGGTCTTGAAGATGAAGAAAAAGTGCCGACCTCTTGAAACGTTTAATACTGCCAGTTGACCGTCTCGGTAGACAACTGAAGAGTTCTGGCAATGACAACTTGCGGCAACGCCATGACAATACAATGTAATGCGCGTTGTTGCATCGAGGGCAGAGCCTCTACGCAGTTCCATATCGGTACATGTGTGTAACCAATCAAATGTATTAAATGTATGAATTTTTCAATGCCATTTGTTCAAAACAACGCCATCAGACATAACCCCCGAGCCCAAGCATTCGCCTTTGTGTGCCTCCCTCGCTCCTCTTCTTCGTCTTGTTCCAGTGGTCTGCAATATTTCCCATCAGAGTTTGGTTGGAAAACACTGTAGAGATTGCATCGATGAACGAGGAGCCCTGATTTGCGCCGTGACCGACATCAAGTTGCGGCATCAACAAACCACCGACAAGGTCCGCCAGCACAGTAGCAATCGAACCGTGAATGACGAGGCTGCGATGGTTAAGAACATTTTCAATAAGCGTCAATCTTTGACCGTTGATGTAGCACTCCCTCCCCGTTACGGTCACTTCTATCATGCCGTCCGCGAGCGATAGAGCCATGCTCTTGATGATGGCACCCAAGTTGGCGACCAGGACCCGGAGGTCGATGAACCCGTCCAGTGCTTGTAAATTGTCTCCTGGGTTCAAGACCGTGTCCTTGATTGTAATGTAGCCAATATTCACACCGGCTGCAAACACATCCAAGGTGTAATCACCAATGCCAAAGGCGATGGGTGACTTGTTGGGAATCGTGAGCATGCCTTTGAGGTTGTATCCGTTTACGGGGGGCAAGACGAGCTGCGCGTGCTCCAGTCGGATACCACGATCAAGGTTGAGTCCTTTGAAAGTGATTGTCTTGTCCAGCACCGGTCGTGACTCTAATATGCCAAGGTTGATTGTAGCGGTATCAGCACGAACATCCAGATCAAGTTCCTCTTGATCGACAAACTTGCCAAACCACTTTGTAAACTCATCGCCATCGGTAATGTGCTGCGTCTGGTTGATGACTCGAATCTGTGTTTCGCCATTGACTTTGATTTTCCCAATCTGCATCGTAAGCCAAGGCGTAAACGTAGGTGTTGCTCTGTTATACACTTGTAGCGAAAATGGTTGGATAGAGGCCGGGAGTGGTGATTTGAAAGACGAGTTGAGGTTGCAGAGCATGGAGTCGGGGGTCTGAAACAGAAAAGAACCGCCCAGGACAGGCAGAGGCTGCTGATTGACAATGAGCTGGACGATGGCGGGCAAGATGACTTTGAAGCTGCTAATTATCAGCGAGTCCTCTCTCAAGTTGCCAGCAACGATGGCTTACACGATCGGCAGCAGAATAGCCAGAAAGATGAGCCCGCCAAGGAGATACCATTTCCAATTACTCTTGACATTGTTTATCGACTTTGTTGTTGCATTCTTCATCTTCAGAGTTGCGCTCTTCTGCGCTGCTTCCGGTGTCTGCTTGGTGATATCGTCATTGGAGGGGTCGGGGCCTCGCCGACTGTGACTGGCGTCGTCGCCGAGTCCGCCGGACGCGACTGGCTCTGTTGGTTTCGTAGGCTTTGATTCAACCATTATGAGCCTTGTGCATAGAAACAACAAAATGCAATGATTAGCTACTGATTATACAGAGTCTTCTAATATAATCTGTAGTATACAAAATAAAGCAAGCCCCCTCGGCCCGAGGGTCCCTGCCATCACTACTGGGTAGAACTTCTAAAGCTGAACGCAAGACGGGGAAACTTGGGCTCCCTCCCCCTACCCAAGTGCCGGCGCCAACTCAGATATCATCGCTCATAGATCCACATGAATCCCTCTCAAATAAATGAAAAAGTCTTGGGTGTGGGTAAGGTGTTTTGGGCGGAAATCAGAGAAAACACCAAGGGCTTGGTGATGACGCCGGGCTTGATTAACATATCACGTAGCCAACGACATTAAATTTGAGCATCCAACCAAGACCTCATCCTACGCTCATCGGGTCTCTCCGTCTTGCCCCAAGGAATAAGATGCTTTTCTCAGTGGGCTGATTGGACTTGTTCACCCTGCCATTCATCACTGTTAGTGTTAGTTGGGCCTCTGTAGACGACTGGTGATCTGCCGCACAATCCTTTCGCGGGTTCGCCTTGCAAGGTGACTCGCTGGCTCGAAAGCATCATTTGTTGCATTCCCTATATCAGCTTGCGTTTCCGCGATACTCGGATCTCTGGTGTTGCATTTCCGCCTTGTGGGACCGGACTGGCAAGGCTGCACGTAGATCCCAGCCAAGGACGTTGGCCTGATATGTTGTGCCGAGGCGGCGGCTCATAGCGTCATCGTAACCATTGCTGCCCTTCCTATACCCTACCTTTCCAGGCTAGAGTTTCCTTCTTTCCCATTTTAATGCATTTTACCGTGGTAATAATTGCCAAACGACAACTTGTCAAAGATCAGAATTGTAGTACCAACTAGAATGAAACAAACGGCTCCTGTATGCAAGAACGTTATTTTTAAAGCGGAAAGCGCGCCTCGTAAAAAATGGCTTTAGCCTAATAAAGCTTCGACTAACTATTTAGTACGGCAACGGATAAGTATATAAGTCATGCTTTTTCCGAACAAGTCCCCCAAGAGCCTCATTTGCGACCTTGTCAGGGCTCTGGAATCTGCCTTGCTTGGCACATTGGAGACTAGGATGCTTCTGCCGCAAGGTCCAAGCTGGACCGCGACCAAGTCACGCAAGTCCACCGGCGAACATTGTGCCGTCTCTAAAATCCGCAAAGCCGAAAAGCTCGGCCAATCTTGCGGCATAACCAGCCGACTGCCGGTACGGAGTATGAGAGACGGAGGAACTGGCCCCCAACCGAGCACCCGTCGGCACGGCTTTAAGATAATGACCGGTAACTGTTTTTTTTTAATAAAGGTACGGAGGACTTTCGGCGAGGAGTTTATGAAGCTATTTCATAGCCGGTCGATGACTGCTCGCAGTAGCAAAGAGGCCTAGCCTAGGCAGACGAGAGAAGAGACCTCGGATCAGCCACCGCGTTCTGATGGTTGCAGTGATCGGCAAAGCCACGATGAGGCTTTGGTAGGTTTTAGGCAAGCTATAGATATAAGAGCCCAGCCAGTTGGTTTCCTCTCTCGTCTTTGGAGGCAACAGGCAACCTAGGCTGCGTAGACAGACGAAATCACAAACTGCGGATTGAATTGAGACTTGTTACCACCCTACTTGATGGGATTGTCCTCGGGTTTCTTCCAACTGCATCTGATGATAAAGAGGCATTGCAGGCATGCGGGCCTATTGGCAAGACACGCCTGTCTAGGACAGGTGTTAGTGTTGGCGGGCTACCGGTGCTGGTTGTTGCATCCGAAAAGACTGTAACGCCATCTTCTCTCCCGTATCAGAAGGAAAAATCAGAAAGAAAAATCTAGTGACTGGGTTCAAGAAAAAAAAAAATAATCCGAAAATAAAAACGATGTTGCAAGAAAGAGACCTTGCAATTGATGGGGTCAAGTATGAGCAAGTTAATACCTTGTTAGGGGTGCAATCCATCTCCACCAGTGCCACTCTGTTCGTCCGTTGTGCAGCATCAAGCGCAGCGTGATTGGTTGCGCAAAGCTTAGAAATCCAAGCCAGACCGGTCCCTTGTCGTCACCTCATGAAATCCAAAAACTTGACCAGCACCCCAAGTTTTTTTTTTCTTTTCCAGCAGCAATAGCCAACCTTCAATCGCGCCTCGCAATCCGACACAATGGACGCCAAGATCTCTACCCTCTGTACGCTTTATTGCCTTTTTGGCCCTTTGCCGCTTTCACAGTTGAAGTTCTGTCACGCTGACCTTGGGGGCCTGACTCTTAGCTTCCGCCGCTCCTGCCGCCGCCGCCGCCGCCTCGACGACCGAGAACGCTTCGCGCCCCAAGGTACATGACTTTCAAAAAAAAAAAAAAAAAGCCTCCCTCAAGAATGACGAAAACATGGGCGCGTGCTGACAATATATGGGCTGCAGCCCTGCTGCGTATGCAAGGACGAAAAGGCCAAGCGCGACGAGTGCATGCTCTTTTCCGGTGCCAAGGACCCTCAGGCCGACTGCCAGTCATTTGTGCAGCAGTACAAGAGCTGCATGCTCGGTTACGGATACAAGGTCTAGAGATTCAAAAAAAAAAAAAAAAAAAAAAGTGGAAAAGAAAAGAAGCGATCGAGTGCGAGACGATGGAATACTGCGCGATTCGAGAGCGCTCCTGTGCGGATCAAATTTTGGCTCATTGACGATGGGAGTGCGGGGAAATCCCAAAGAAAACCAGCCGCCGGTATATCCGGAGCTGTGTACAACACTTGTGCAATTAAGAATAGGCCGGCCAGCAATGGACCGGGAAGCAATCTCCTCTTAACTCATGAGAGCATTGATACTAGCAACAGCCTGGCACAGGTCAGGAATGGTGCCTGGATAATAGAATAACAAAAAGCCTTGTACATTTCCACCCAAAACGCGCCTCAGTCGGGAAATTCTGGCATGTCTTGTCTTCAATCCTCACCATCTTACAGCAATTGCTGGACTTCACGCTCCTTGACATCGTAGACCTCCATCACACGAGTCTCCAACTGCATCATGGTCGTGTTGAGACCAGACACCACAGCCATCATGTCTTCTTCAATCGCGTTTCGCTTCTGCATCGACTTTGCAATATCCGACAATATCTTGGCCATTTTCTGCTTTCTGTAAAAATGAGCCGGTCAGCACCGCACATGGCAATGTATTTTTTTTTTTCCTTCATCTCTTCTAGGCAACTTGTAGACTACCTCCGCCGTTCGTGCTCCTCCCGTTCTTGCGACACCTGGCGCTTGATATCGTCCAAATCTGCGAGGACTTTGGCGACCACGTCCTTGACTTTTCCGTCTCGCTCCTTTTTAAGCTGTCGAGGAAGACGTCAGTAACTCGGCTGGGAGATGACTTGGCTGCATGGCGGTCAGCACATACCTGCAGAATACGCTGCTGTGCTACAATTGCTGTAGAAGTGTCGCCGGAATTCGTAGCGCGTCTTGCCATGGTAATCCTTTAAAAGAATGGATTATCAACTGAGTGGCGAGTTCAGGTGCAATTGTGTAGATCAAGGCCAAGTCGTTTGCAAACAGCCAAGATCAGTGGACCGAAACTCTGCCAGCCGGCGGCTCGGCACCTTAATTCACGGTACAGGTTGGTCTTTCAACGGAAAGTCGTATGTATTAAAATCATATTTTTGTGCCGCACTCCGGTTGTACTTTTCATTCCTTCTATATACTTTAGAAACACCTCTTTTGGGTATTGTCATACATCATCCTAGTCAAAGGTTGATACTCTATCTCGTAAGGGCAATGTCGTCTATTCTCAGAATCATCTTCACCGTCTCTGCCGCCAGCTCAATGGCGCTTGTGCTGACCAGCAGCGGCTGCAGCACGTTCTCCTTGGAAATGTTGGAGTTAACGCCGCCAGACTTGATGCTGACACCAGCGCTCTTCTCGCCCATCTCGTGACGGTGTCTTAGGTCAGTAACGACCTTGATACTGTTGAGACCGGCATTCTCGGCCAGTGTTGTGGGAATGACTTCCATGGCGTCAGCAAAGGCTTTCCAGCAGATGGCCTCTGTGCCAGTTAGGCTGCGCGCCTGCTTGGCCAGCTGGGCGGCAATCTCAATCTCGGGAGCACCACCGCCGGCAATAAGGGCCTTCTTTTTGACGAGACAGCGGACAACGCAAAGAGCGTCGTGCAAGCTTCGCTCGGCCTCTTCCAGGATCAACGAGTTGGCACCACGGACAACCACGGACACGGTTTTGCCAGTAGCCTTGGCACCCATAACCTTGACCATACGCGCTCCGGAAGACTGGACCTCCTCGACCAGGTCAGCTGTTCCTAGCTTGTCCTCGGTGAAAGAGTCGATATCGGCAACAGGCTTGCATCCAGTCGACTTGCAGATGAACTCGACCTCGTCGCGCTCAATCTCCTTGATGGCCATGATTCCAAGCTTGGCGAGAAAATGCAGCGACAGGTCGTTGACAGCATCTCTGAGGATAGACTTTTGGATTAGAAGGACATTGCACTTGGCCTTCTTGATTTTCTTGGCCAAGTTGAGCAGATACAGGCGCTCCTCCTTGACAATCTTGTCCATCTGGCGGTAGTCGTTGACTTGGATCGTGTTTTCCATCTGCAGCGCATCAGTCAGTGTCTGTCATTCGATCACAGTGATCTTTGGCGTACATCGGGCTTGGGAGGGCTTAGCTGGAACTGGATGAGACCAATTTTGGCCTTTTCCATTCTAACAGGACCGCCAGCATTCTTCAACACGGGTTGGTGGAGAACAAGGCCGTCCACCAGCTCGCTGTCTTCGATAGTACCGCCGACTTTTTTGCAGATGCGAATGTTGTTGAGGTCGACATTCTCGGCCGTCTTGAGATCGATCGTCTTTGTTACCGCGTTAACGGCCATGGGGCCTAGAAGATTCGAGTACTGGGAGACAATCTTGGACGAGAGCGATGTATTGGCAGCTTGTAGCAACGATGCAGTGTCGGTCAGGGAGATGGGCTGCGACATGTCGTGAAGGACTTCGACGGCAGCAGCGGCAGCGCGCTGAAAAGACTCGGAGATGACGGAGGGGTGAATGCCTTTGGACAAGAGGCGGTCGGCCGCACCGAGTAAGCTACCGCAAATGACGACAACAGATGTGGTACCGTCACCAGCCTCAGCGTCTTGAGCACCGGAGAGATTGACTAGCATCTTTGCGGTGGGATGCATAACTGACATGCTCTTGAGCATGGTGTTACCGTCGTTTGTGATAATGGTCTCCCCCTTTCCACCGCGGATCATCTTGTCCATACCACGGGGACCCAGCGATGTGCGCACGGCATCAGCGACGGCTGCGTATAGCAATTAGTATATAAATCGAGTTCGGATTCGTTGACCTTGCACTCATACCTCTGGCAGCGACAATGTTCGACGAGCGAACTGCCATGGGCTTCTCCCTATCCTACAAAACGGTTAGTGGGGGAGCTCTGGGAGCTTGCTGCGGCGCGTCAACTGACTCTGAAAGTAGCATTTCCGCCCTGACCACCACTTTGAACCTCAGCCGCAGACATTGTCGAGAGATATCCTAAACCTGAATTCGTCGAATTATCTTGCCCAGGACGTGCTTGCTGATAGAACGCGGGAAACTCAGGTCCACAGGCAGCCTTCAATCGAAATATCCCACCTTGTACCCTACTCCGCCATTAGCACCACCGCCTGGAAATTTTGGGCTCGGAGGTGGGGATTATCCATCTTCCGCCACCTTCCATTCTGCACTTTGCATGCACGTAGTACACGTAGTCCTAAAGCGGCCTAGCGCGCTTAAACAGGCACTCGGCCTGGCGCTGGAGCTCTCAGGCAACTGAGATTACGGAATGCTTCTCTGTCTTTGCTCCAGCCAATCCATCACCAAACACCACCAGTTGCGCCTCCGACGTCGCCGCACCTTCAGTCTCGATAACAATTACTGCTGAAGCTGCCGTTCAATTACTCAACAACAAACCCTACGCTTCGAGACTGGTGGCGCGTCTATCGTGCGCATTTCATCATGGTGAGCGACCATAGCCGCTGACCCTACAAGGCACACCATGTCACTGACCGCTTCAGCCTTCCGCCACCGGACAAAACTGGGAGAAATACCAGAAAACCTTTGCCGATGATGAAGTAGAAGAGAAGAAGATCACACCTCTTACCGATGAGTATGCGCTCCAAACTCCCTCCGGCATGGCTGTCGCCCTGCTAATCCGCGACCAGGGATATCCAAGTCCTCAAGACCTATGGCGCCGCGCCGTACGGAGCCGCGATCAAGAAGCTCGAGAAACAGATCAAGGAGAAGCAACAAAGCGTGGACGAGAAGATTGGCGTCAAGGTATGCGACAGGCACTCTTGACGGCGCGGCAACATCGAATGCTGACATTCACAGGAATCCGATACTGGTCTGGCACCACCACATCTCTGGGACACTGCGGCCGACCGCCAACGAATGCAAGAGGAGCAGCCCTTCCAGGTTGCTAGATGCACGAAAATTATCTCAGACGAAAAGGGTGACGAATCGAAGAGCAAATACGTTATCAACGTTAAGCAAATCGCCAAGTTCGTCGTCCAGCTTGGCGACCGAGTCAGCCCCACTGATATCGAGGAGGGCATGCGAGTTGGTGTCGATAGAAATAAGTATCAGATTATGCTCCCGCTTCCACCCAAGATTGACGCGAGCGTCACCATGATGACGGTCGAGGAGAAACCCGACGTTACCTACGGTGATGTTGGTGGTTGCAAGGAACAGGTTGAGAAGCTCAGAGAAGTTGTTGAGATGCCGCTGCTATCACCAGAGCGCTTTGTCAACCTCGGCATCGACCCTCCCAAGGGAGCACTGCTCTACGGTCCTCCCGGTACCGGAAAGACTCTTTGCGCCAGAGCTGTCGCCAACAGAACAGACGCCACCTTCATCCGTGTCATTGGAAGTGAGCTGGTGCAAAAGTATGTTGGTGAGGGCGCCCGTATGGTTCGGGAACTCTTCGAGATGGCCCGTACGAAGAAGGCGTGTATCATTTTCTTTGACGAAATCGATGCTGTTGGTGGTGCGCGTTTCGACGACGGCGCCGGTGGCGACAACGAAGTCCAGAGAACCATGCTGGAACTGATTACACAACTGGACGGTTTCGATGCGCGAGGCAACATCAAGGTCATGTTTGCAACCAACAGACCCTCGACTCTGGACCCTGCACTGATGCGTCCCGGTCGTATCGACCGCAAGATTGAGTTCTCGTTGCCCGATCTGGAGGGTCGCGCCAACATCTTGCGTATCCACGCCAAGAGCATGTCGGTCGAGAGAGACATCCGATGGGAGCTCATTTCGCGACTGTGCCCCAACGCGACTGGTGCCGAGCTTCGCAGTGTGTGCACGGAAGCCGGTATGTTTGCCATTCGTGCCAGGAGAAAGGTGGCGACGGAGAAGGACTTTCTTAGCGCTGTCGACAAAGTCATCAAGGGTAATCTCAAGTTCAACTCTACTGCTACATACATGCAGTATAACTAGAATAGTGTATGGAATGCAGTCGTTATGTACGAGTACTGGACGGCGATGGTGCCGTGGGAGTGTCTATAATTGAGTAGTCTTGAATTCGTTGCTACGGAATAGACACGGCGTTTTCCAGTGGCGGGATATGATCTTTTTGAAAAGTGATTAGGTATTTATAAGCTATGTTATTGAATTTGTAGATATCCTTTGTACAGCCAACCCCATAAAACAATGAGGCACAAAATAATAACGCCATCCAAATCTTGCCACTCAAACGCCATCATGAAGTAAAAGTTGCCGAGTCATCGGCCAGTGTGAGTAATGAGGTAAAAAGGGGTATAAAAGGCCACTTGGGCATCACAATGCCATATCGTTCAGTGTTTCATCCCCAAATAAACATCCGAGGCAAACAACTTCGCCTTCAGGTCCCTTTTCCACGCAGCAGCGACTGCACACCACGGAGCGGTGCCCGCACGCCGCCCAGTTCCGTGCCGTACCCAACGTCTGCTCCATCTTCTCCCGGTGCGGCGGCCCTGACGGCCGGCCATCAGGGTCATCGCACGCGTCGGCGTCGGCGTCGGCATCCTCCATGTGGAACGACCGCGACAGGGCCTCCTGCTCAGACAGGACCGACGCCATATCGCCCCGGCCGTGGCACTGACGGATGCAGACAAAACATGTCTGCTCGTGGCAGCCCTCGCACTGGGCAAATGAGTCAAGGCCCGACTTCTTGGTCGGTCGTCGGTGGCAGATGTGGCACGGCGCTACCATGTTCTTGGCGGGCCGGTGTGGTGTCGAGACGGGTATAGTCTGCAGCGACTTGTGTTTTTGCGATTGTTGAGAGGGCCGACGGCGGTGGCATGGCGTGAAGCCAGAGTTGTTGCTGGTGGTGTTTTGTAGATGGCTGGCGTCGTCGTCGTTGTCGAGCCGCGTGCGTTTGGATACAGGCGCGGCCATCTTCCGAGTCGAGAGACCAAAAGGGTGGCTGCCGCCAAGAGAGCAGGTTTCGTCACTACGGTATAGCGAAAGGACGCCGCGCGTGTCGTCGTTGTCGTGATCCTGCCATCGCCGCTTACGGGCGGGAGGAGGAGAGTCGCCGCCAACAAATGGCATGGCGATGCATCGGTCCCGTGAAACAACAGTCGTACGTGTGCCACGACCTGAGTCTGTACGATGTAGGGCGGAAATGAAAAGAAAGAAAACGTGTGCCCAACTCTGTATGGTTTTACAGAGCGTCGACTTGATTGGAAGAGAGGCAAGGGAGGGGGACAGCGCCTCAATTTCAGATCGGTCAGGAGAATGATTAGGCCGACAAACAAGAAGCTATTCTGCTTCGAGGTGGAGGTTAGAGTGGCGGCGCTGAAAGCCCGTGGTTACACAGAACTTGTCCTAGATCTACTAGGTAATAACGTCGGCCACCCACTTATAGGCCACACCCCTTCTAGGCCACCCAACCTCGTCTTATTCCATAACAAACCTACGTTACCAGGACTATACTTTCTTATATGAATAAAGTCCTTTTATTTAAATCTCCTATTATTATATTATTAAAAGTTCATGTATAGAATAAGACCTTTAAAACGCCCGGCCAAGTGTATTACAGCCGAGAGCTGGGCAAGGAAGATCTAGGTCTGCCTGCAAGCTTCTGGGGACGGGAATTGTGAGGCTGCAAACCTGCTATGAATTGCACAGCAGACTAACTTTTTTTTCTATCAGGATATACGAACGGCAAGCGCGAGAGCTTTCCGAGCGTCAAGTTTTGTCGTCTGGAAATGCGGCTCTCAGCACCCGGTGTCGGAACCAAGCTGGACGCTTGTTATGGCAGGAGAGCTAGAAATAGTGGGTCTGGCCAGCACCCTACGAGCGCCAGCAGGCAGGTGCGCAGAAGGTCAAAGTCCATCCTGCTATACGTACGCTAAGTATTTGGTAAGGCCTACGCGCTGGAACATGAGCTGCACGCGTTAAATCACAATAATAACGGCAGGACATACAACCTCGAGTGCGCAGAGCTAATTAGTTTGTCGAGCACAATTACCTATGTGACGGCGTGGACGCTGCCGCCAAATACAGAGACGGATACCCTAAGCTCGGAAGACGTAGACTCAGCACCTCCGAGCCAATTCAACTTCGCCGTCGCGGCACACGTGACTAAACGAAACTCGTAAAAGCGGCTTGTGGTGTTGAATTCTTTCTTTACAAACTGGGATAAGCTGTTCAGAAGTGGCGAATTTCACCTTTTGGCGCTATTTGGCCTCGTGTTTTGGTCGAATGTTGGGTTTGCAAGTAGAGTGTGACGATTTTTGTTACCACCACGCCAACTGGCAAAAGACTAGGCGTTAATCTCACTACGAGCACTAACCAGAAACACAACTATGGCTTGTATAGCTGTTCGTTAAAAATAGGCTTTATGGAGACCCCGACCTTGAGTCCTTGATACTTGAGATTGTGCCTGGTCCGGCCCCAGACGGAGCGAAGTGGATGGAGACTCAGTGTGACCTACAACACTAAAAAAACATCGTCCGTCATATGGACATTGTAATATTTTATTTCTACACACGGCAGTACATCCCGGCCATGATGCTGTCATTGCATTGCGAGGTGAATGTTGTCACTGTCAGCAGATGGGCAGTGATGCAGCCTGTTGACAGTGCGCGGTGGAATGCGGGCTTACAGGGAGCAAACAGACGGCCCGTGACTCGTAAATACACACGAGCAATATACAAAATCCAAGATATACAACATTTTCCTTACTGGCAATTCCTTACACTGGAGAAACAGGGACTTTTAACGTGTTGCAGCCTGACCACTGTAGCGAGGACAGCGCGCAGTTGGACCGCGCCGTCACGGCTCTTCCAATGTGCTCGATTGGCTAGCTTACATCAGTTCAACATTCCAGAAAGATTCAATGGCAAAATGATCATGAATGAGCGTCACTGTCAAGTTGACCGAGTACTTTGTCACTGATAGCACGATAGCCAATGGCTTTGTGAATTCTGGCAGCGCAATGCCAACGCTCTGCCAAAGGACGCCTGGTTTTTCGATGCGAAGCAGCTTCTGATAGCACGCGGAAAGAACATTATCGACGAAGACCAGTAACTCTGAAGACGACATTGATAATCAGAAGACAGGCGATAGTGTGATGAAGGCTCGAACTTTTATTCCCGCTGATTGGAAACTTGCCCATCGCACAATTTGAGGCCATGACCTTTTCGCTGAAGTCGATTGACGATCTTACTAGGCCGCAATTCACAAGACGAGAATTGACTGAATAGCGATAACATTTGCATGCTGAGAATTATCCTAGATCGTCCCCTTGTACGTTGTGGCACACACTTTGGACATTGCCGTATGCCATCGAACCGAATCGTGCAGAGGCCCCGGTTCTCGTACGACAGGCCATTGTGTTGTGCTTTAGCTAGCCCAAGTTGGTCACCCTCCAATGCATAATGCATGTGGGCTTGCGGTATCCCTTGCCGCTATTTAACTAGTCTGCCGTTCGTGATACGGTGATTAGCCAGCGTAGAAGATGGCTTGTTCGAAAATTGGCACACGTGCATCTGTCAGATACAGTGCTTTGTTAACCTTCGCACTGTATAAATCTGCGCACATCCTAGCGCGACACAGTGCCTGCCGTGAACTCCATGACTCTTGCTTCCCCATACAATCTCAGCTTCAAACACGACCCACACACGCTCGACCAGTTTCCCGCCAACCTCCTTCAGCTTGATCTCTTCACACTCAGATAGCTTCGCTTCCAGCGCAAGCCGCATCATTGCCGTGTTCTTCGAGCGGCCCGCATTATTTCAGTTCGTTGCCTACCTATTCCTTCTTCATTATCCCCAGCGTCTCGTCCCGTCATATTCAATCCTCCCCTGCCCTTGCCCGAATCTTCCCGTCTCGTTGAAAGCGTTCATTGCCTTTCCATTCAGCCTGCTGGCCATCTTCCGCGTCCACTGCATTCAGCCGTCCCCTCTCTCTACGCGACTCTTTGTGGCGCTCTCTTTCTGCCATCAATTTTGTTTCTCTCGCGCTTCTATTCTCTCCTTCGGCCGCCTGCCTGCTCTGGAATTCCCCTCGTCCCGTCTCTGAGTCTAACCATGGCTCCCCAGCCAATCGATAGGCCCATTCGCGATTTGATTCAACCCTGGCACGGCGCATTTTTCATAGCTGAGAATACGCTTGGTTAATATCAGCTTCGATTGTGTGCTGAAGCACAGCGGCGTGTTCCTAGAGCAGCTAGCTCTCGTGTTACAATGGACTCGTACTCGTCATACAGAGACTCCAGGGACTCTGGTCGCTCCCCAAATGTGGACCGGCCGTCTCGCCTGCGTGACGACTCCCGGGGTAGAGATGACCGTTCAGATGGGTTCTACCGCAATAGATCACCAGGTAAGACACTCATTACCGACGTCGGACTCAGTGCGCTAACCTCCTCATTCAGGTAACGAACGTCGTGATCGTCGTCGTTCTCGCTCCCCCGCCGATAGATATGAACCTCGCGCCCGTCGAGATGGCCGCGACAGAGATGACAGAAGACGCGGGGTCTCCCCTCCTTCGAACATCGATCGTTATATCCCCAATCAGGACAGCGGCCCGACTGGGACTCTCGTTAACCCCGTACCGAATCCCGCCCAGCTTCCTTACCAAGTCGGCTTCTCCTTCTTCAGCGAGTGGTGGCGCATGAACGAGAAAGTCAAAGAAGACAAGGAGCGCATTCGCACTGGGCGCCGGCGAGAGCCCGAACGTCCGCGTGGCACCCGCGAATCGCAAGAAGAACGGGAGAAAGAGAAGGCACAAATACAGTCGGCCTATGATACGTATAAGGAAGAACTTCAAGCCAAAATGGCTCGCGCTTTTGTCAGTGAGCATAAAAAGGAGCAATGGTTCAAGGAGCGATACGTCCCCGAAATCCGAGATAACTTCAGAGCCAAGCTCAACGAAGTCCGACGCGGTGCCTATAGTCAATGGGAACAAGATTTAGAGTCTGGCACCTTTGACGAGTTCTCTTTGGAGGGCATTCCGAAAAGCGAAAGCAACGGCACAGGCGGCGTCATTGAAAAGGAGGAAGGCGAAGCTACCGCTACGAATGAGATTCTTGGCGTCAGCGATCTCGTCCCAGCCAATGGCGCGGACATCCGCGATGAAAACCAATTCCAGCCAACTCTTCTCATCAAGACGATTGCGCCTCATGTCAGTCGTCAGAACCTCGAGGAATTTTGTAAGGAGCACCTTGGAGAGGAAGAGGGTGGTTTCAGGTGGCTGTCGCTGTCGGATCCGAACCCGAGCAAGAGGTATCACCGCATCGGCTGGGTGATGCTTCATCCTTCCTCTGAGTCTGCAATGCCTGTTGACCGGGCTGATCCCAAAGACGACGATGGTGAGGTTGATGCCACGCCACCCTTGGCCTCCACAGCTGAGAAGGCCTTGGAGGCTGTCAATGGCAAAACTGTCAAGGATGAGGCGAGAGGTGACTTTGTATGCCACGTTGGTGTGCACAACCCACCGGGTAACCCAAGAAAGAAGGCGCTTTGGGATCTGTTCTCTGCGCCTGAGCGTATTGACAAGGATCTTTTACTGGTTCAGAGGCTCGTGAACAAGTATGAGGAGGATTTTGGCTCCGACTTCCAAGCCATCATCAAAGTCGAAGAGAAGGTCGAGAGCCTCAGAAACTCGGGCCAACTGAAGCCCGCGATTCCTCCTGCGCCACGCAAGAAGACCACGAAGACAAAGGAGGTGTCTATGGACGAGGCCATGGATGGCGAGGATGACGGTCTGGCCGCGGAAGACGATGACGATGAGGGTGCCGTGGATGAAGATGAAGTGGACGATGAGGATATGCTAGTTAAGAAGAAGCAGCTTGATCTTCTCATCGAGTATCTGCGACGCGTCTTTAACTTTTGCTTTTTCTGCGTCTTCGAGAGTGACTCTATTCACGAACTCACACGCAAGTGCGCTGGTGGTCATTTGCGTCGCCCTCGCAGCACTCTTTCGATGTCGGCTAGAGAGGTTGCCAAGGCTAGTGCAGACGGCAGCCCTTTTCCTGAGAAGAAGCGTGCCGATGGTGATGAGGATCTCGACATGGATAACCAGGAAATCGACAAAAAATTCCGCAATACGTCGAACAAGACCGAGCAGCAGTTTATGCGAGCCTTTAACTGGGTCAAAACGTTCGAGGACAAGCTGCAGCAGATTCTGGAGCCTCAGGCGTCGGATCTCCGAAAGCTGGGCGGACGTTCCGTGGAAGAGGCGGTTGAGGCTGAGCTCATGAAGCACGTCAAACAGGAAGATGAGCACAAATGGCGTTGCAAGGTTCCAGAGTGCAGCAAACTATTTAAGGAAGAGCATTTTTGGAAGAAGCATGTCGAGAAAAGACATACCGAGTGGCTCGATGGGCTGAAGGAGGAGTTTGAACTCATCAACGCATATGTCCTCGACCCCTCACATATTGCGCCGTCGCGCACTGACGCAAACTCGAACGGACATTTCCCGCAGCCCAATGGTAACTCTACAGCCGGAACACCTCGTGGCTTTAGCCTGCAAAATTTTTCCAACCCGATGGTGATGCCAGGCTTTTCAGCTGGTGGTGCCCCCCACGGCTTTCCAGGTATGCACGGCAATGGATGGAACGGGATGGATCACGACCGGTCCGGTGGCCCTGTTCGACGCGGAGGCATGTACAACAGGGGTCAGCACCGCACTGGCCCATATGACCGACGTGGCGGTCGCTCCGACGGCGGTCGAAACAGAATGGGTGGTTCCCGCTGGGGCGACGGTGCTGGTGCCGGTGCTGGCGGACCACGGGAGGCTGTCCAGGGACGGAGCCTGAAGAGTTACGAGGATCTTGATCAAGTCTCTGGCAGTGGCGGCGGTGAATTGAACTACTAAAGATGCGTCATCTTTTCGGTGTCGGGGTTGCACGATGAGCATCTGAAGTTGCGGCGCCACTGAAAACAGTCCAGCGGTTGCGAGTATATGGCGTTATTTATTTCCATGGGAATTGCGAGTTATTTGGATCAAAGTTTGCAAGTAAACAGGCCAAAATCAGCCGTGTATTTTTAACTAGTTCTTCCCAACGCATCATGAAAAATACACCGTTTGTTTGACTGAAGCTGGTGCTGTCAATTCTTTTTTTATTTAAGACAAAGCTTGATGGTTTGGACGCGCCATCTATCAGTTACCCTTGGTGCTTGTTGGCCTCTGCCCGCCAGGCAATCACCCGACAGAGGGCAGAATGAGGAAGAACAAAGACCACATCAGCTTTCTGGTCAGTATGGGTATAATCTATTACGACAAAGTGACCGCCAGGCCGACACCTAAGTGTTTCAGCTTCTCGTACATGTCCATCTCTCTCGCCTTGACTATGGCGAGGCATTCTTGTAATGCTGTGATTTGAAAGAGGAACGGCTCCTGCCAAGCTTCGAAGACGTGAGCTCGAGCGCAGCTGCTTGATAAAGTGATCGCATTTGTTGTGCTTTGCCAAAAGCTCTGCGCTAGGCGCTAAATTCGAGATGTGCTCGTAGCGTGTAAGTGCCAAGCGCAGGTGTCTTCGGACAAACCCCGCGGTTATCCTTCAAACTGCAACTTATTCGGCTTTACTGGTATATATCTAGCCATTCCCTGCAACCAATATCTTTAAAATTTCATGCGAGTCATTGCTCCATGCAATTGCGGTCAAAATTGTTGGTCGCCATGTTATACAGCGACACGAAACGCTATTGGGCAGTAAAGTAACGACCAACCTTTCTTATCGATAAGCCAACCGCCCAAAAAAAAAAAATCTACGCCGTCGCACCCCAATCAGCCATGAGCTCTGAGCAGCGCAGACATTGCTTGCCACCGACATTATCTCTCTTATCTTCAACATGGCGGGCTCTCAACTGAAGCGTCTGAAAGCGTCGCTGAGGGAGCAGGGTGTCATTGGGCCCCAAAAATCCAAAAAGCAAAAGCGCCGCGATGCCGAAGAGCAAAAGGGTCGCAACGAAAAAAGACTGCAACGCGGCGCAGTCTTATCCGGCATTCGTGAGCAGTTCAACCCCTTCGATCTCAAACACGCCGCGAGAGGACCCAAGTTCGATGTCACCAGCAATGTACCCAAGAGCGCAAGTGCTGCCAAGGGCATCCAGGGCCGCCCTGGTGCTGCCAAAGCTGCCGGCGAAGAGCGGGTAAGTCAAGTTCAATCATTATCATTCTCTGCTGCCACTAATCACACTTGAACCAGCGTCGTGAGACTCTTCTAGTCGACATGCAGCACCGTAACAAAGTTGGCGGTATTCTCGATCGCCGATTCGGAGAAAATGACCCGACCATGGCCCCAGAGGACAAGATGCTCGAGCGTTTCGCCCATGAGAAGCAGCGAGCGCACAAGAAGAGTTCCATGTTTGACCTCGAAGATGACGGTCCACTAGATGGAGGTCTTACACACGGCGGAAAGTCTCTTTCCTTTGACGATGACGACTCACTTGTCGACGACTTTGAAGAAGACCTCGATGCAAACGATAGCGATGGCTCCGTTCGTGAGCGACAACGCCTAAAACGACTTCGAGGTCTAGCGGGAGAAGATGATAGCGACACCAGTGACAAGGAACCCGAGCGCAAAAAGTCTAAGAAAGAGGTCATGGAGGAAATTATCGCCAAGTCCAAACAGCATAAATACGAACGCCAGGCCGCCAAAGAAGGCGATGACGAGATGCGAGCCACAATCGACAAGGAACTTGCCAACATTCAGATGCTGTTATCATCATCAGCGAGGAACAAGCGCTCGGAAGAGGCTGAGGCAGCTACCATTGCAGGCTTTGAGCGCGGAGAATTCGACAGAAATTTCGACATGCAAGTGAAACGTCTGGCGCAGGATCGCCGTGCACAACCTCAAGATCGCACAAAGACGGAAGAAGAAAAGCTAGAGGAAGAATCAAAACGCTTACGCGAATTGGAAGAGAAACGCCAAAAGCGCATGCGCGGAGAGGAAGTTTCCGATAGCAACGACAGCGAAGACGATGGGAGTAAACACGCGTCTGCCAACGACGAGGACGTCGAAGATGATGACGATGAATTCGGGCTTGGCGAAGGCATTCGCACACGCACGACAGCTGTCGACATTGGGCTCGACGATGAAGATGACTTTATCATTGACGATGACTTGGTTGCGAGCGGTTCTGATCTAGATCTGGATCTCGGTGATAGTGGTGATGAATCAGACGATGAATCTGGCAACTCTGATGCTGAAGACGAAATTGACGAAGATGATGAGTTTACAAAGGGTCTTTTGAATGAGGAAGAGACTAAGAATCCCGTCTTTCACGTGCCGTCTGTTGCCAAGACGTCGGCTCTTGAAAAGGGAGACGAGCACGGCCTTCCATTTACATTTCCATGTCCGGAGACTGTCGACGCCTTGCAAGCCATCACGTCGCAGTACCCTCACGAGAACACGCCCAAGATTGTTCAGCGCGTGCGTGCGCTGTACCACCCTAAGCTCGACGCCAAGAATAAAGAGCGCTTGGGAAACTTTTCCAAGGCCTTGATCGATTATATTGCTTCTCCGTGGGATCCTGCCATAGCGCCACCACCGTCGGTCACCGAGAGTATTGTTCGTCATATTCACTCTCTCGCCAAGATGTTCCCTATCGAGATCAGTAATCGTTTTCGTCATCACCTCAAGGAAATCGGAGATCAAAGGACTCTTTCTCTGGAGCCGTCTGATCTTTTACTTTTGAGTGCCATCGGAAGCATCTTTCCTACGTCTGACCACTTCCATCAGGTTGTCACGCCCGCCATGCTGACTATTGGTCGATATCTTGGCCAAAAAGTGCCAAAGCAGCTCGCCGATTTCGCTACTGGCACGTTTCTCTGCATTCTCTCTCTTCAATACCAACAGCTTGCCAAACGCTACGTTCCCGAAGTCATCAACTTTACCATTAACACTCTCTGCGCCTTGGCTCCCATCGCCCCGTCTACACAAATCACAACCGCAATCCCCATACATGAGTATCCCCAAGGACGCTTTGTTTCAGCCACGGCGACGGTTCGCAGGCTACGCTTTACGGATTGTATCCCCGGGGATGCTGGCGACTCAGTCCCAGCCGCTGAAGCCGTCATCGTCTCTGCTGCCATCCTTGCTACAACGCTGCAGGTTCTCGACGCAGCTGCCGACTTGTGGACCGGAAAATCTGCATTCATCGAAACATTTGCACCTGCCCTCTGCGCCTCCAAGCATCTTCTCTCAAAACCCTGCCGCAGCAAGCTACCGTCGTCCATCGCACAGCAGGCCGAAAAGCTAGCTACTAAACTGGAGCGCATGTCACGTCTCGCCCACATAGCCCGTCGGCCGCTCGAGCTGCATCACCATCGGCGGCTGGCCATCAAGTCCTTTATTCCCAAATTCGAGGAGACGTTTGATCCATCCAAGCACTACGACCACGACCGGGAGCGCGCGGAGCTGGCCAAGCTGCAAAAGGAGCACAAGCGCGAGCGCAAGGGGGCCATGCGGGAGCTACGCAAGGACGCCAACTTTATGGCGCGCGAGAAGCTCCGCACCAAGATTGCCAAGGACGAGGCGTACGAGAAGAAGTTTAAGCGCCTGGTATCTGAGATTCAGAGCGAGGAGGGCCGCGAGTCGAATGTGTACGAGAGAGAAAAGTCGGCGCGGAAGCGGGCGAATAACAGGTAGACGAGAATTGTGTTGTCTCGTGCGCTCTGATATGGCTGAATGTATATACAAATCTTGTCATTTCATCAAGCAATCTTTTAAGTGGTACAAACTTTATCATTTCATCAAACGTCTCCCAGTGATACAAATCCCATCATTTCATTACCCTGCGACAGATTAATGCAAGTTCACAGCGAGAAGCTGATGTTGACCAAAATGTACCGTATAAGCAGAGCGCCAGCAATTGTGCATTACTTGCCGAAAAGAGAGTCCTTCTGTATTGCTGGACTAGAGGGGATACAAGTTCACAATAGTACTACAATATGGGAAAAGGGCCAGTCAAGATCAAAGTTTTGGATTACATGGTCTCGGCAAGTGCCTCCTCCATGACCTTGCGCCACTTTGGGCCATTACGCTGGAGTAAAAAGACACAAATGTAACTAAGGATCAGGCAAAAAAGTGCCGTTGCAGTGAATACCCAGCCAGGTCCAATGGCATCTAGCCACGGCGCAGCGACAACAGTGCCGATACAACTGAGGATATTGCGCACAAAGTTATTCACAGCAACGCCCGCCGAACTCTTTTTGCGTATAAACTCGGTAAGCATGGTAGTGGCCGCGGACTGTTTTTTTTTGTTTTTTTTTTTACTCTCCATTAGCCCCAGAATGCGGTGTGGACAAGATGGCTTTGCGGTGCCAAGGTGCAAAAGGATACGGGACAAAATACTTACAAAGACAAGCATAGATGTAATTCCAAAAACAAATGCGCCAGCGGCTGGGGCAAGCCACATGACGCCGTAGTTGATGGTCCAGCCAAACAAGAGCAGGCCGCAAGGGTATACTGTAACAGCAATCCAGGCATTCTCACGAAGACGATCTTCGGGTAGATAGACTAGTTTGCCCTTGTCGTTGTAGCGATTTGCCTTGACAGCCTCTCGCGCCATAATGTAGTCGAGCCAGCGGCCGCCGACCAGTGAACCGACAATGTAGCCAAGTCCAGATGGAATGTAGAGCAGGCCAACTGTAAGCTCTGGGTACGAATACGGTGGTTTGGCAAACTGCTGCTGAACAGTAATGTTCATGACAAAGAGGCTTCCAAAGGCAAATGCAGCCAGAATGACGGTGATGAGGACGGGAGGGAAACGGAGAATCAGCAGTACTTCGAGGGGAGCAAAGATGTACCGGTAAATGGCGCTCGCGAATTTCTTGGTCTGCAGTGTGGTCGATTCCCTCGTCGACAAGCGTCTAAGCGGAGCAGCAGTATTATCACCGCTGCTAATGAGTGGCGGCGGCGGCGGCGGCGGCGACGACGACGGCAGAGCTTCTCCTCGAGCCAAGGTCTCGGGAAGGAGGAGGGTCAGCATGACAACAATGACGCCACCGTAAATGGCCAGGAACCACATGGTCGACTTCCAGCCAAACGCCTGCGACAAGGCACCGCCGATGATGGGTGCGAACAAGGGCCCGAGAAGCGGGCCAAGGTAAAACATGCTCATGGCGAGGCCGCGCTCACGAGGCTCCCATATGTCGGCAATGGTGCCGGCGCCGACGGCTTGGACGCTCGCAGAGGCGCCGCCGACGCCGATGCGCATGACGATGAGCATGGAAATGTCGACGCTCAGAGCGCTTGCAATGGAAAAGAGGACGAATAGTGAAAAAGACGCGAGGTAGATGGAGCGACGGCCGAATTGTTCAGAGAATGCGGACCACCAGATGGGGAATATGGACATGGCTACCATGTACATTGCAACAGCCAGATTGGTAATGGTGGAAGTGGTGTTGAACTCTGTAGAGATGCTGTTTAAAGCGGCTAGTATGAGAGAAAAAGTCAGCTTTGTAACGTTTCAAAGACTTTTTGCGTCTGTCATTTGAAGAAGAAGAAGAAGAAGGAAAAAAAGGGCAAATAACGAACGATAAAAGATGGAGGAACCGAGCGGCGCTGCAGCAGTCGCAACGGCAATGGTAGCCGTAATGCCCCATTTCGTAAACCTTTTATAATCATAAGGATTAACGACTTCGGGTAAAATTGTAAAGCGACTCAAGAGACCACGGCGCTGACCACGCGGAACAACCACAGCAGGCCTTGTGCGAGTCGACGATGCCCTCGACTGGCTTCTCGACATGCCGAGCTCCGCCGTGTTTTGGGGGTCGACGACACCAGCGCCAACGTCCAGCCCGGACCAGACACCATTCTTCTTCTCATCATCATCATCATCATCATCATCATCATCATCACCATCATGTTGTGCGCGCGATTCTTGCGACTCGGATCTCGCCGAGTTTATTGACAATGTGCTCGATTGAGTTCCGCCGCGCCGGTGCTCATGCTCTTTGGGAGACTTTTCTTGTCTGGATGCCGGGGCCGCATCCGAGGCAGCAGCAGCAGGAGCCATTAGTTGTTAGCCCAAAGAACGGGCGAGAGCCGGTCAAGGATGTAAAATGGCAATATGCAGCCCTGAGAACATGTCGCAGCTTGGGTGCAGAAGAAACCCCGAGGAACGTATTGCTCAGATCTTCTTGCTCCTTTTTTTTTTTGTCGCCAAACTACCAGCAAAAGATGCAAGAGGCCATCTCTGGGGCATTCTGGAGAAAGAGTGGCCAAAAAATGATGAAAGGGGGGGGGGGGCCGGTTCCGAATCTCGGGGATAGTCCTCAAGAAGCCGAGGGCAGGCAGATATTACGGTGCACTTTTCCATGGGGAATTATTACTCAAAGCCTGCTTGTTACTGGCTGCTCGGGACATTTATAGTGAGCCCCGCCGTTGGGCGGCTCCGTACTGCCCCCCTACTAGTGCCACGGCTTCTTGATCTACTAGGCTACTACTACCTTATTATTAATAACAAGAGTGCGGCTTACACTTGGCTGGTGCCACATGGTTCTAGCTAATTTGGCCGCCGAGGTTTGCGTCAAGAGTAAATACAAAGGCCTACCTTGATTAGGGTCCCAGCAGCAGCATCTGCAGTCATGAATACTAGATGCAAAACTCAAAAAAAAAATATATAGTGGTCTAGTAATCTGTACAAACGATGAACCACAGTGTATCCTCTTGTCTAGATTTAGCGCCAGGCTTCAGCAAAGGGCGGGCGGGCGCCGTTGAACAATTGAGACAATGTTCTAGTTGAGATCCACAGTCGTTTGTATGGGCATAATACAAGAAAACAACTAAACTCTTGAGATTCATGTTAGCGGTCAAAGGGAGTTTCATCTCTTTCTTTATATCTAACCCATGCCGCAAAACTACTTTTAGTTTTCACCGTACTTGAGCGCGTCCTCTACCGGGGGGGGGGGGGGGGGGTCGGGGGGCTCTCTGATCCAGAACCAATTCCCCGAGCCAATGAGCATCAGTTTTTCATTATTTAACCCCAGCCCATCTTTTGTCACTCCATTGTCACTTCAAATGAAAACATACATACTCGGCCACGGTGGGCCTCTGCTGCAAAAAGGCAATGGCGCGAGAGACCTAGTTTCGGCAAAAACAGCTATTTACCAACTCATTCCTATGAGAAAGAAGACGGCGTGGGCTCAGTCCACCAGCCGCTTTGACTTGAAGCACTTTGGGGTCCATCACGATGATGTGGGGGTGCTATATGCTACCCTAACCCTGAGCCTCGGGACCGGAATCGGCGTTGACTACGGATTACCTATGCAATCGGTTGCATGCGACCAGTTTTGCAGAGCTCTAACATGATTACACTACGGTTCTGGGTTTTCAAAGGCTTGAATTTGAGGGAAAAAGACCACCTCCTATCCATTGCAGTGTAGCCAGATCAAGCCGTCTTATTATTTTTAGTATTTTTGCGTATTCACAAACGTCGAGGATACATTAACAGGCTAGGATCCAATCAAGTAACTACTTGGAATCTCCGTCGTTGACATTAGCCGTCATCCTTGCGAATGACTGACTGTTGTATCAAGTCGCTGTATCATACTCTCTCCGGCTGCTGCCTGAATTCCCAACAAAACGCTGAAAACATCCATATTTTTCATCCTCAGAAAACCCAACTGTACAGTATCCCTGCATCTAACCCGCTCTCCTAGCTTTCGGTGCGCACGCCTTGACCCGTCGACCTTGACCTTTCATTCTTCCTTTTCATTTCCACCTTTGGCCTTTGCTCTTTTCTTGCTCTCCGTTCTCAAGCATCTGTCGCAGATATAGGCGCCACAACTACAAGTAACGTATCGCCAGCCGCCACACTAACCGAGAAAGTAGGACCGTATAGACCGAGTACAGCAAAGAGATCAAGCAAAAATTGTTGATGCCCGGGCCAAAGAGAAACAGGTTCACGAGATGATTCGCAATACATTCGTTGAGCGTCCTCGTCATTAATCCTAAATGACGTCCCCCAAAAAAACCCCGTCTGTCAGATCAGCCTGTAACGAGAAGCTTTTTCGCATCGTGCACAACAATCATGAGGGAACCTACTATCTGCATCGCCGCGGTACCAAGGGGACAAGCAACGGAGAACCGCAACAATGAGCCAAAAGTTGGTTACCGTCGCGTAGCAAAACGAAAACACAGGGCTCGGAATCTGGGGACGTATAATCTATGCCGTTCCCTCGCGGGCCCACGCGCCCGCCGTCCTCGGGCATGGCTGGAGCGCGCAGCTCTCGTTGCGCAACATCTTGAACAGGCAGTCGCCCACGCCCACGCCAAACAGCGACTGCAAGCGTTCCGCGCTCGCTTTCAAGAGGTCCTGGCCGGTGCCGGATCCCCACTGCGCCGCCATCTCGGCCGCATCGTCGCCACTCTGGCAGAACTTGCTGACGAGGACATCTGCGACATGTCGCTGTACTTCGCTCGCCGACCAGTCAGCCGAGGGGACGGTCCTGGTGGTGCTGGTGGTGCTTAGCATTCCGATTCCCCACAAGTTGGCGACAAATCTTTGCATCATGTTAATAGATATCGGCAGAAAAGTCGGCTGAAAAGACAATGGATGATATGTAGACCAGAGGTCAAAACGTTGGCGCACCTATTGGAGAGTCTTGTCGACTTTACCTCGGCGAGCAGGAACTACCGCACCAACACCCTGCACGCAAGCAGGGCAGCCACTTTCGACGGAACAAAGCCAGTCGAGCATTGATATACTTTCAATCCATCCCTATTCGTGTTTCAAATACGCTGCCACTTCTATAATATCTAATCGCTCCTGCTCCTGCTCCCACTCTTGGACACGCGATACTTTGCTCCTCTTTCAGTCAACCAGTGAAGTCTCAATCATCCGAATCCAATGTGCCCGCCTGATTAAAAAGAAACATGTGTGCTTATAAGAAATGCGCAAAAATCAACTCCATCGCAAAAAGAAAAATTACACAGTTGCTCTTCCGCGTGCCCAATACAAAAAAAAAGTGCCATGCAATCTCTAGAGGGACTGCTGAGCACATCAAGACTTTGCCCTCTTCTACGAACCAACAAGTTATACAAGCAGGACCAAAAGGCTTGCTGACAAAGTTTTTTGAGACCGCAACGTGGTCGGTTTTGCTAAGACAGCAAGTTTTTAAGTGATGGGTTTGCGCTAGCGCCGCCCGGGCGCCCATCAGACCGTGGTGGCATGGAATCTCGCGACGGATGGGGTGGCATCGCGCTGAGAGGGCCCGGAGGAGGTCCGGAGGGACTCACATGTACCGACGAGTGGTACTGTGATCGCTGCGGATGAAGCCCGTGGGCAAAAGAGTCCCGCGGAGGCGGCAGAGGCGGACCACCATTCAGATTGCGGGGAGGCGAGTGCGACGGGTGTCCTCCGTGTCCATGGTACGGCGGCACGTACGCTGGAGGCGGAGGTGGCGGTGGCGGTCCTCGTAAGCTACGCGGCGAAGGCGGCAAGCTGCTCGAGTACATGCTTGAAGGCGAGTGCCGGTGGTTCATGCCAACTGGTGGAGGCGGACCAGACATTGGCGGCGGTCTCAGCGACGAGATTGGTGGAGGTGGTGGTACGCTGTGTATAGGAGGCGGGCCGCCATTCAAGTGACGCGCCGGTGGTGAGTGATGGCTCGTGGGCGAGCTGCGATGCCAATCGAAATGATTGCTGCTCCGAGAGGACGGCGGAGGCGCTGGAAATGCATGCGGAGATGAATGCGGCGGCCGGCCGCCTGTCATGTGCGACTGCGGAATGGTTGGCGCGTGGACCGGATGGGGTAGAGGCGGGGGAGGACCAGGATGCCCGTGGTGGTGGCTAGATTGAGGGCGTGGCCATTGGCTCACAGAGCGAGGATCGCGATACTCTGGAACGAGTGGCGGAGGCGCGGGGGGACTGCGCAGCGAGGGCTTTGAGATGGTAGCTTGCGTCGGATGATGCGGCCGCGAGTCTGATGTGGACAGTGTTGCGGGCGTGGCATGCGCTCGAGGTGTCTTGGCGAGTTTCTTGCACTTGTGGCACTGAAACCTTCTCTGCTCAACAAACTTTTGCGCCTCGGATCCAATCGTTCCATAGTGGCCATTGGTGAGCTGTCTTTCCTGATGTGTGTCAATGGGCCACCATCGAGGCGTTACATCGACTCCACAGCTGATGCAAACCTTTTCGCCAGGCTCAGCAGCGTTGATAGCTGGGTTGGGGTGATCACCATTCGCTGCACCGGCAACTCCAATCGCCGGCGGCGTGTTTGCTGCCGTCGTTGAAGATACTCTGCGAGTCGCGGGAAATGCAGCGCCGCCAGCCTTAGCCGCCGTGGTCAGGAGGTTTGCCTTTCGTACAGTTCCCGTGAGCATCAAATCAGCCTGTTTGAAATTTTGCGCGTAAAGCTGCAGTGCATTGAGGCCACTGTCACCGACAATCTCATGCATCCTGTGAGCAATGGTCTTGGTGGGAATATGATCCTTACACCACAGCATGGCGGACATGGTGCCGCTTTCGCCATTGATTGTCACAATATTGAATTGATCACGCCGGGAGCTCTTGACCGGAGTAATGTCGAAAGCGAGGAGATGACCAGCCTGTCGGGCACATTCCACATGAAATGTCGTGCGGCAGTGATGGCACGGAATACAAGCTCCGTTACCGCCCCGGTTGCATGCATGGCAAACCTCGTCGTATCGCAGCTTTGGTATGGAGGGAATACCCTCCGACGGCTCCATAGCCTTGGAATTGCCAAACTTGACCTCTGGGGTCCAGACGGCACAGGTAACATGGACCCAATTGTTGTCCGCCGTGCGCTTCAATGGCTCTCGAGGGTTGGCGGGCCGACTAAGCTCCTCTTGACGCTTTCGATAGACCTCGGCAGCCTTACGAGCTTGTTGAACTTCCAACCTCTCGCGCTCACGGTCCTTGTCCGACATCTTCTTCTTGTGATGGGTCAGCTTTGGTTGTTCGACAAACTCTTGCTCGGTATGTTCGACAGGACACAAGACGCATTTATACTGTATTGAGACCTGCGGGTTCTTGTCGTTGGTGCACATGTCGCAGAGCCATTTGCCCTGGACTCGGCTGTCCATGATACCATAGCAGTTGCGGTGCACAGTGAGGCGGCACTCGCGGCAGGCAACGTGCTGGTCGCCAAGAGGCTCCATCTCATTACAAATGGCACAGGGCAAAGTTCGAGCCTGAGGCAATTCGGGCGCGGGAGTAGCCTCATTCGTTCTCTCCTTGTCCTTTTTCTTAGTCAGGACAGTACCAGACGTGCTGCCACCGTCAGAATTTGCGGGGTCAAAATCTCTGTCAACGGGGACCTTGAGACGCTTCCTCGGAGGCTCTATGCCATTGGCACTGGTGGTGCCGCTTAGAGGAGTTGAGTCACGATCGGGGGTCATAAGGCCATGCTCCTGGGCAGCTTGAAGCTCCTTGAGAAGCTCCTCGTCCTGCTTGCGTTTCCAAGCCTTGCCGTTTTGGGTAACCTTTTTGGTCACCTCCTCAATGTCTTCCCATCGGACGCCATAGCGGCGCCAAATTTCGGCGCAACGTCGACAAAGCGCCACGACTGGCTGATTGTTTCTGTCCTTGGGAGGTAGCTTGGCAACCCCGTTCTCGTCGAGCAAACCCTGCATAGAATTGGGGGCTCTTCGCCATTGGCGGGAGTTGGTGGTCTCGCAAAACAGGCAGACAAAGCTTCGCTTCTTTTCGGCGGCCTTGGCGGTATCGAAAGCAGAATCGTCGTCGTCGTCGGCAACATCATCAGCCATTTTGTTGGCAACAGCTTCGGCTCTTTTGGCCTGCTTCTTGCCCTTGCGACCCGAGAAGTTGCCGCAAATCTGCTTGCCGCGCTCCGACTTTTTCCAGGTGTAGTAGTAGCGGGTAACCTGGCCAGCGGTCATGGTTTTGACATGCTTCTTGACAAGGAACAGCTCAGAGCCGTACTTGAGAATGGCTTCCTCCCAGCGCTTTTCTTCGGCGGCAGTCAGCCGCGGTTCCTTGAACTCGGCAATAGGTGTCTTGTCGAGCATAGCAAGAGCCTTTTCGTAATCATAGTCTTGGCGCAAGAGGTTTTTGATGGCGACGTCTTGTAGGTTGGTGCACTGCTTAGGTAGGCCGTGACTCTTGGCCGTGTCTCTCGCTTTGTCCATGTAGGCAATAACGTCCTTGGTGGAAATGCCGTCCTTTTCGGCTGGAGGGATCCAGAGCGGAGTAGCACTGCAGTTGGGATCATCGACATCGTGGTCCTCGCCTCGAGTGATATATCCGGGCGGCTCATCTTGGACCCATTTCGGTCGCTTCCCACGCATAGCCTTTTCCTCCTGAATATCCTTGAGCTTGGCTCCGCCCTTGCCGCGCTTGATCTCGGGAGGCTTGACATATTTAACAGGGCGGCCTGGCCAGGGATGTACAGCGGCTTGATTTCTGGGACCGATACGGGTGCTGGCGCGAGGATATATGCGGTCGTCGTAGTCAAGAGCGTCCTCGGGCTTGCAGTGGAGGCCGAGATAGCGGTAGGGCCATAGGCTTGCGTGATATATCTGCTCGGCCGTGCCTTGATGGTGGACTTTATCGTCATCGTCGGGAGTAGTTCGGTTGGTGTTGGGGTCCTGGGCGTCCTCTTCGTCGTCATCGAGAAGGTCTTGGTCATCATCGCCATCGGGTAGGGTGTGACGGTTTTCGAGCTTGCGTTCTTGGGCACGACTGCAAGCAGCACATGACCAAGCAAAGCCTCGAGAGGGCTTCTTCAGGAGAGGAGGGCGGACACAATTCATGTGGTAAGTGAAGCGACAAACGGCGCAGTCGACGGAGTCGTTGCTTGGTAGCGTTAGTGGACGTCATGGTACAGGATGAAGAACATAGTATTTTGAGAGTGAAAGAGCACGTATGACGATTGGTAGGTGATGGAATATTCAGGGGTAAGGATTGCGAGTTGGTATAGCTGTCAAGTTGAAGGCATGAGTGATGGTTATGGGATGTCGTGTAAGCAAGCATCTGGTAGTGCGTGCAGATGTTCCAGTAGCGTGGACATGGTGTGCAGGCGGCTGCCGTTCTTGGTATGTGGCCAGGTGGGGTGGTAAGAGAAAGTGGGTTCGGGGCTGACAAATGAGAAGCGCTGGCAGGCAGGAGCGGCTACTGAGAGAGACTGAGAGCCACTGAAACGGACTGTGAGCCCAGGGCGAGCCACTGGGGTGAGCCGGGCTGCAGCTGGTTGGTTTGGAAGAGGTGGGATTGGCCCAGGGGCCGAGGGTGGAGTTGTGCAGGGGAAGGAGGATTATTGGGAGAAGAAAAAACAGGGCCCAATAGAAGGACAAGAAGAAATGAAGGGAAGGGATATGACAAGAACAAGGCATCTGCTCATCTGCGATACCAGATGCTGGTGTTGCGGACGGCTGGCTGGTTGACGACTGAATGCTCTGGTGTGTGCGTGCGGCTTGGAGGTATGTGGCGCGTGTGTGTGGCGACGATTCCATTGCGTCTGGTCTGTCGCCCATAAAACACGCCCAACACACCCCCATGACGACCTCGCCGCCTCACCTCGCCTCGCCTCTCACCACTGTTTGCTTTGCTGCCACCTGCATGCTGGGCCACACTTTCGGCTGGGCCACACCAAACCCACCTACTGCCACGCCACGCCACTCCCACCCACACCACACCCACACCCAGCTAAAGCCTGCAGCTCTGCATCCGCCGCAGCACCCACACACCACGTCCCATCTGGTTCCCCCGGCCAAGGCGTTAAGCACAGAGACGCCGGCTCCAGGCTGGGCATCAAGGGTGAAAAAAGAAAAGAAAAAATTGAGGACGGGCGAGGGAAAAGGAAGCATGAACTGAAGGAAAGAAGAGACATACCTTGCGCAATACCCGGTGCATCGCTTGCACGACTTAACCGCGCTAGTTAGCTCCTTGCCTCGTCCCTGCTCAACCAAGACAAATTTCCACCGCTCATCCAGCACCTTTTTCACCTTGTCCGGCACATTGACAATAAGATTGGTCGGAATCAGGTCGTAGTGTTTTTGAATGTACCGGTCATAGAGCTTCTCAAACCAGAAGCAGTCGGGCGATTTGCGGTACTCGTCAAAGTTGTCAATTTCCGCACGGTGCCGGATCTGACATTTTCCACGCAGCGCCGCCAGCGGGCTAATGTCGGAATGCATAGTCGCAATCACCAGTCGCGTGTCCGAGACCTTGCGTCCAATGTCCTTGGGCCGGTAGAACCAGTTAATGCGCACCGCGTCCACCGGCCGCGCCGGGTCGTTTTGCGAGTGCAGAAATTCCATGATGCGACCCAAGTAGTATGGCTCGCCGGGCGGCTCGCACACCAGATACACATGATCTAGTGAATTATCAGTATTTTGCTCTCATTGACGGCTATTTCACCCGCGTGCGGTGCCATGACAGCCTATGCCGCCGTAGTGTTGTGAAATTGCACAGGGGTGGAGCCACCGCGACTTACCATTCGCTTCCAGCACTGTGCCATCGTCGGCCACCAGGCGCCCATTCTGAGGGCGCGCCTTGCAATTGTCAAAACTGAGCATGTTGGTATCTGGCCAAACAGCTGGCGTCGAGTTTTGTGATGTGGTGTTGGAGCTGGCGACACGTCGCGCTGACTGCGGTCCCGTCGTCGTCGCTGCGGTCACCTGTGCCGCTGCGCCGTTGACTGCCTTGCGCTTGCGCGACGCCGGTGCTGACGATGCTGATGAGCCGGCGGATGCGTGTCCATTGCTGTTGCTAGCATCGGTATGAGCCTGCGATGCGGGAGCCTTGGAATCGTCGCTGCCTGGCGCGCTGCCCGTCAGAGGCTTGCGACCTCCAGCCGCGACGCGCCCTGACGTCTCGCCACCAGCCATGGCGGCGGCGGCGGCGGCGGTGGTGATGGTGGCTAGGCGTGAGGATTTCTTAGGCATTTCGCCCTGATTCTTGTCGTAATAGTCATAATTGTCCATTTCAATATCCTTATCCTCGGCATAATTAGGCCGCGCGTTGCCATTTCTGTTGCGGGAGCGCGTGCCATATGGCGCGGCGCCATCAGCGCCAGCGTCCTTGTCCGCGGCGGCACCAGACGGGTTGGTCATGGCGTCTGCGCTGATCTTGGAATCTGGATCTGATGATGGCGAAACCTGCAAAATGGAGGGGGTAAAGGTTAGTGTGCAAGCGAGAAAAGGGGCGATATCAAGGTGAGGGCCGCTGGTAGGGGTTGGGACACGGGTGAGGCGTGGGATGTGAGGTTTGCAGGTTTTGAGTGAGACGTGTGGTATAAGAGAGCGATGGGCGGGAATGGAGGGAGAAGAGAGGTCTGTATGAAAATCGGGGACACGAGAGAATAAGTAGGGCAGTCAGGAGGGGAGAAAAACTCACAGTTTGCTGGGCCATGGTGGCAGCACGCATTGAGCGTATGGGCCGCGATGAGATGAGGCAGAGGTCGTGTGAATGGCATGCCCCAGGTACCAAGAACGAGGAGGAAGGGCCAGAAGCAAGAGGTGTGTGGTGGGGATGTGAATTTGCGTATGGCGTAGACGGTAAAGAATAGAAAATCGGGTTGGAGGAGTGGTCAGAGGGAGAAAGGGCGGGAGCGAATTCGAAATCTGGCGATGGGGGATGGATCATGAAAGAGAGGAAAAAGGTTTGGACAAGTGGAAGAAGGCGTGGATGTGATTCCCTGCTGGTGCCGAACAAGAAGAAACGTCCCCGAGGCGGCGTCGGCGGGCCCTTGGGTCTCGCCAGACGGGCCAGCACAAGGCCCAGACAGGCCAGACAGGCTAGACGGGGCAGAGAGGCAAGGCTTGGCTTCCATGGCTTTGGTTCGATCAACAAGTGCTTTGAGCCTTGGAGTGCCTGCCTATTAAACCCAAGGTACCTTACTGAGTACCTGCCTGCCTGCCTGCCTGCCTGCCTGCTTGCCTGCTTGCCTGCCTACCTTTGCCTCTATTATTACCCGTACTCCGTACACCGTAGTTCCTTGAATAATTACTGTGCGTGCGTCCCTTGCACAAGTTGCACACTTGCACTAGATGGCTTTTCTGTCTGGCCCTGTCGGAGCCTGTCGACGATGCTGCATGTGCTGCAAGCCCTTCTCGAGGTACTCTGCATCACCACACAAGTCAACCCATCGTCTTTGTACTTTTCCGATTATCCATCCAGATACAGGCGCATGACCCCCTGTAACTGCTCGCTACAAAATCACTCTGCCGCCACCCTGACATGGGGGGTGGCGCACTATTTACCTAAAACCCTTGCCATGTACCTCCCAAGTCGCCACTATCATCTCCACCCCCATTCACCCAGTCTTTCTCACCAAGTCCTCGCCGATCCTAGATATCAACAACTTTATATCGACTTGGCACACCCTTAAGCCCAAGTGTTGCTCAAGAGGCTCCACTGGTCCCGCTGGGTCAGACACAGTCGAATGAAAGAGGCATTCGTAACAACCCGACCAGACCTCTCACCTCTCTCTGCAAGGTCATTCTCGACCTGTCCAGCCTTTTACTTGTTCTATTTCTTTCCTGTCCGTATGCCTCCTCGATTGGCCCTTGCACCCCGTTGCATGCTACTTCCCAACTACCTACCTCCCTATCCTATTTACACGCGCCTTCATCTCCAGCCCCGTCCCGCATCCGCCGCCCATTCCAATTCCAACATCCTTGCTCGCTGCCAATATTGGCTCCCGTACGGTCTCCCATCACTCAATCTGCCCTCAATCATCCCATTATTATCGTTTTTTCCCTCCCGCCGCTCCTTTTCTACCAAAGTCCGTTTTCCGTTTTCCGTTTTGCGTCGCCGTCACCGTCTCCATCGCTGCCGTTGCCCAACAGCCGCCTCTGTGACACTTGTTTGTCACTCTTTGCCAGCTCTGCACAATACGCTGCCACTTTTGGTTGCCTCGTCTCGCCTCCCTCCCTCGCCATCCCACCCCTTCCCTCGACCCATTCCTCTCCAGATCATTTGCCGTCACCACAGCCAGGTAGCAATAGTCCTGTAAACTTGCCTAGCCGTTTTCCCAAAGACAACCCAGTCAGTCGCCCCACGTTTCATGGGCATTATTTTCTCTTGTTGCGACCATGGCTTCAAACAACATGACATCTGGTTGAGATGCATGTCCCGTCCCGTAGCAAGACAAGGAACACGCATTCGATATCGTCGCCGTGCTACACAATTTGTAAGCCTCGGAGTCTCTACGAGCGGAAATAGCACTGATCAGGCCAGCGGCAACATGATGCATCTAGCGAGCCATGGATCCGTACCCAATATATTCGCGTCTCCAGCACCGCCACGAGCGCTCGGCCACCAATCGACGACCTACAAGCTTTCCGCGCCGGCCGAGGTGCCCAGGCGTTCTTGGAGTTGAAATCTTTAGTCACCGAGACGCATTACAGTTACGCTGTGTGCTTTTGACAGCACACGATGTCCTCACGATATAATGAACGCCCCGTCGTTCCCCTGCGCCTCTAGTCATCTTACTCAAACAAACAGCTGCACGCGAGGTTACACCACGTCAGTTTTCGGGAGGCCTCAAGCTCACACATTGTTTTGCGAAGCAGCCATCAGCATGGCCAGCCTTGGTGCAAGAGCCTCGAGTGTGCCGTAGCATGACACTGCTAGTTGGGCGCGGCTGGGCCGCTCGAAGGTTTAAAAAATAAAAGCAGATCAAAGCTGCCGAGTAACGAGGTGGTGCCATT
This sequence comes from Beauveria australis, assembly GCA_030411535.1. Taxonomy (NCBI): domain Eukaryota; kingdom Fungi; phylum Ascomycota; class Sordariomycetes; order Hypocreales; family Cordycipitaceae; genus Beauveria; species Beauveria australis. The sequence continues at coordinate 62,331 of JAPERH010000019.1, read as the reverse complement.
TGAAAGCACCAGCTGCGAAGACCAGGTCAACGCAGCAGCGGGTGCAGTGACCTGGGGCGTGTGGAGGGCCGAAATGTCATTAAGCTTTTGAGATTCGCCCCTTGTTTTATTTTCTAGTCTGTTTTTGTTTTTACCAGTATTAGCCGCAAAAAAAAAGTATGTATAAATAAATCTACAGCAGCAAGGTTGGCGCCAGGCCCAAGCCGAGGCGTAAACTGGTGAGAGCAGGCTTTTTTCTGGTAAGAAAAGACCCGCCCGCCCACAACGACGTGACAACAGTCACGAAAATACTTCGTCAAGGGAGTTACGGTATTCCTATGACAGTAGAGGAGAACGAATGCGAGGTACCGCATGGGCTTACATTCAGTGCAAAGCGTTCCATCATAGCAGGTCTGGTGCGCCAACGTCCTGTAAATTGAAGAAAAAAAATCCTCGCCTCCATTGGGCTTGGACATGACGACATGGGGGTGTGTGGACATGGTCGCCCGCGAGATGGGAATTAATACAGCCGGCCGGGGTTGAGCCAGTCATCTACCCTATCGCTCCGAATGTCCAATGATTGTCCATCTTTCTGACCATCAGTGCCTTCTCGACCATGGGCAAGCATGGGGAGGGCAGAACCCTCTCGCGCGTCGTCGTAAAAAAAAGTTCAGGCGTGCCAGAGTACGTGTCTCATGATAGGGTGTACGCCCCCCCCTCGTCTCCCCCCCCTTCCCTACCGGCCCGCAAAAGGGCTACGATTCGGTAATCGTGCCCCGTTGACGCATTCTTGAGCCAACCTCATGGCAACAATTCACCTCGTCCAGCGGCTGCTGAATGGTCGGGTCACAGGACTGTTGCCAAGTTTTTTTTTCTTGTAAATACAAGACGTCTTCTTTTACCAACATAATTATAACAGAAGTGTCTGAGGTTCTGGTCTTGATGCCGTCGGCACGCATCAACGGCCCGCCTTATCCGTCGTGCCCCAAGCCAGGCAGTTATCGCTACATCAGTCTGAGACACGGTATATTTTACGCACTCTGTGCTCCGACTGCTGCGCGGCGCCGTTCGGTACTTGATTCAAATGTCCTGCATGGTGTTTTGATAAAGCCCAGTTCCGCCTGCGAAGAAGCGATGCCGCCTTTTGAGAAAAAAGTCCCATCTCAAGGCTAACCGGGTCGCGCTGCAGGGGTCATCAAAAATTCTATCAGCAGTCTTTTGCCCAGCGCGCTGGTTGCGCCCCCAGCTTCCTCCCGCCACTTCCCATGTCAACAATGTAACTACCTAGCTCTCCGAGCCGGGCAGCACTTACCAGTACCTATTTATTTTGAGCGTGTCGTTGCCTATTTTCAGACCTATTACCATCGCATCTGGTCGCTTGTGTGATGCACGCCCTGTGACTGACAACTTGCTTCCATGGCATCGATGACTACAAGTCTTGGCCACCAGCCAGTTCCCGTCACTTTAGTTATGGCGTGTGCCTCTGCCTAGGCCGCGCCTACTTTGAATGCCATAATAAAAGGACGCCTCAGAATCGAGCCGTGTTTGCAACCAGATGTAGCGGCGAAGGATACGCAGCCGCAATCCACGTAATCAGGGTACACTGTAACTAAGGTACCTTGGTACCTACTTTATGGCTTAGTCGCCTCCCTATCCAGAAGTTCGCGTCAGAGGCTTGTCCGCCACGCACAAACTCTACCTTGTCTAATCCGTACATTCCCACTGACTTTTCTTCGCACTAAGTTTTAATTTACTGTGCCTGGCAAACTATGCAGATATTCAGCAGCCCTTGTGCTCTTCGTGCAATCCATGTGTCGCTACGCCAACGCCACTGGCCCAGCCACACCGCGACATGTTGTTTGGAGTGTGCTTGGAAACCGGCCTTGACAAAGGGCCATGCACACAGAGCGGTCCCACCGACTGCAAAATAAGCGTTTTGCAGGATAAAACTTGTCAACCCCCATCGTGCTTGGCCCCTCTTTGGGCTTTGGGGAAAAAACAAAGGCATAAAATCGCCCGAGGCATCTCCCCTCCCCGAGTCACACAGCTTATCCCATGGTGACACACGCTGGCGTTCCATCTCAAGTACCCGTGTGCCTGGCGTCAGCTGAAGCCGGAAACGACGATCAGCTTAATTGCGGACAGCGTAATGTTGCGCGGCAGCCAACGGGCGGCTGCACCAAGGATCTAGGGGACAAGTGAGATGCTCGGGTAATGGAATTGACAGCGAATGCCGTCTGTGATTCAAGAACAATTTAATAGTCAGTAAAAAATGTCCCCCCCCCCCAGGCAGATCGCTTATATGCGGCGCAAGCTCCGTTCTGTCCATGGCAAGGGGCGTGGGGGTAATCGCAGTCAGTGGCACAGTCAGAAATTGGGAATGGCTGCAAACGCCTTGTCCGCCTGCCAGGCACCCTCAACCTCCTGCATGAGAGTGAGCGACATGTAGCTTTGTATTTTTGCCAGCCCGTGATTGCAGCCAGTAGCGATTGATACTTGCTGCATAAGCCACTTTGCCATCCTCACTGTTTAGCCACATGCAGAAGCTGCACGTGTCAGCGTTGTAAATTCGTGCCGTGCCACTACGTCGGGAGAGTTTCAGAAACAAAGTACACGAGCGGACGAGTTGTAATATTGATGCCTGCCGATCGCTTCACATCTCCGCAATCCCTTTGCTGCTTTAAATGATAAGAGCGCACGGGCAGCATACATATTAGCTGTTTGAGCTACATACGCCATCACTTGACACTTAGGCAATGTGGCCTTCGCTACCTCGTAATATCGTCAGCAAAGCCACGATTGGATGAATTTGGTAGGCTAAAAGATTCTTGAATCAAAAGAAGCGTTATCGATTTAAGTATGTTGTGAAATCATTTCATTCGTTCCCATGTTTTCCTTCAGCCATGACCCTGGTGCTTAATTAAAACGCTCCCTGCACGTGATAACGCGACCGTCTCGCCATCCCTCGGGTCGCGTGCATCATCGCGTCCTGTATACACCCCACTCACTGTAGTAGATACGCCGCGAGGCGCCCACCAAAAGGCACGCCAATGCCATCCCACCTGGCATTCACAAGCTGGCACTGCAGCCCAATGGACAGCGCATTTCCACCCTCTCTATTCATTGTCAACTTGTTTGGACTGGTCATTAAACAAGGCAGGAATTTGAAAACATAGAAGCAGAGCGTCATGCAGCGCATGAATGGCCTACTGCACACCACATCGTTACAGCTCGCCCAGAAGGACCATTCGCACACACACGCCAGCCCCATCATCGGCCAGAAGCGTTCCTGGTCTGCCGCTGCTCACAATGAAAACGACCGAGGTTCACAATCAGCTGCCAACCCGTCGGTTATCTTCAAGCGCTCTATCGCTCTGCCGAATGCTCCGTCCAAGCTAACCCCGAGCCTCATCACGACACTTGGGCCGCCGTCCCTGGGCGAGGGCGAGTATACGCAACGCCATAAACTTGCTGCGACGCCATCATCATCGCTCGACCCCGAGCTGCACCTGTCGCATGCCGTCTACGACCTGCCGACGCAGCTCGTAGCCAATTTTGCAGCGCTCGGCATTAACCACATTTATCCCTGGCAGCGAAACTGTCTTAGAGGTCCTGGACTGCTCTCCGGCGAGCGCAACCTGGTCTACTGTGCTCCAACTGGTGGTGGCAAATCCTTAGTCGCCGACTGTCAGTGGTTTCCACTCAATTGGTACCCTCATTGAAACAAACACTTGCTGATTATTGTGCTTTGCCAGTGCTTATGTTGAAGCGTATCCTCCGCTCCCGCGAATCCAAGGCCTTACTTGTCCTTCCCTACGTGGCTCTCGTCCAGGAAAAGGTGCGATGGCTGCGCCAGCTTGTTGAAGGCCTCAAATATCCGTCGGCCGCTGAAAATGACGCGCACGCTCCCTTCAGCTCTCGGCCTGCTCAGGATGGCTTGCGGGTGGTTGGCTTCTTTGGTGGCGGCAAAGTCCGGGCCACCTGGAATGATTTTGAGATTGGCGTCTGCACACTGGAAAAGGTTTAAGCCGATGACATGTGAACTCATCCTAGCCACAGCTAATTACCATGTAATAGGCCAACATGCTTATCAATTCAGCCATCGAAGACTGCTCCGTTGCGAAACTCCAGGCCGTAGTACTGGACGAATTGCACATGGTTGACGACGAACACCGAGGGTACACCTTGGAACTCATTGCTACAAAATTGCTCAGCCTAGAACACACCGTTCAAATAGTTGGCATGAGTGCCACCATTCCCGTAAGATGACGTATACCTGTTCCAGTTCCTCACTGACATCAGCTAGAACATGGACCTAATGGCCAAATGGCTCAACGCACACTCTTTCGAGACGCGATACAGACCTGTTCCTATTGAGGAGCACCTCGTCTGTAACGGCGCCGTATTTGCTGCCGATAACCCGCTCGGTCTCCCCGACACCACCAACCAGCTCAAAAATGGTGTTGTCAAGGCTACTCAAACGATTGCTCCCTCTTCACACAAAGAGCTGTCGGACCCTGTTCTGAATGCCGTCGTCACACTTGCTCATGAGACCGCGTCTGCGGGCTATGGTGTCCTCGTATTTGCGGGCAGTCGCGGCATGACCGAGTCGGTGGCACGATGCATCAGCCGGGTGATGCCAGACTTTTCTGAGATGCACGAAACAATATTAGAGAAACGGATTGACTTGCTAGATGAACTCCGAAGCTTACCAACCGGTCTCGACCATATATTGGAGGAGACGGTGTTGTCTGGTGTCGCATTTCATCGTATGTAATCATTTTGACTTCGTCCCTTGCCTTGCTAATATCTCCCTAGATGTAAGTTCTGTGCTCGTTTCTGTGCTTAAGTCATGCTGATTGAAAGGCCGGCATAACCGCCGAAGAAAGAGACCTGATAGCGGCTGCATACGACTCTGGCACCCTGCTAGTCTGTGTCGCCACCTGCAGCCTTGCTGCCGGCATCAATCTGTGAGCAACTCACTCACCTCGACACCCCAAGTTACCAAGGTCTGCTAATTGTTTGCAGTCCAGCACGTCGTGTCATCTTGCACAATGCCAGAATGGGCCGTGACTTTGTGGGGCCAGCCATGCTGCGGCAGATGCGAGGGCGCGCCGGTCGTCAAGGCAAGTCTCCCGTTGGTGAGACGTACCTGTGCTGCCGCGAGGCCGACCTGGAACCTGTCGTGCAGCTGATCAAGGCGGAGCTGCCCAAAGTTATGAGCTGTCTGACGTCGGAGAATCGCCGCGTTCAACGGTATGCTTCCTAACTCGTACAAGTACACGGCTTATACTGACTATTGTAGTGCTGTCTTAGAAGTAATTGCTGTACGCTTGGCTACTAGCTATGACTCTATTCGCTTCTACTTTGCCAAATCCCTTTTAGCCCTCACCCAAGACCTCGCCAGAGTCGATGACGATCTCAAGGCTAGCTTGAAGGACCTCGAGGGTCTAGAGCTCATCGAGTCGGACGCCTTTGGCAACTACGCGCCCACGCAGCTTGGAAGGGCCATTGTGGCGTCCGCCATTGACCCAGACGACGGCATATTTGTGCACCGCGAGCTCGTCAAGGCGCTACGGGCCTTTGTCATGGATGGCGAGCTACATATTCTCTACATCTTTACGCCAGTGCAGGATCTAGGCGTCACAGTCAATTGGCAGGTGTTTCGCAATGAGCTGCAGCTTCTTGATGACAGCGGACTGCGCGTTCTACGGTTCCTGGGCATAAAGCCGACTGCTATACTCAAGTTGTACGTCGACAACATGATCCCTCGATCACGGATGCTAATGTAGTACAGTGCGCAAGGCGTCCCGGTGCCCGAAAACACGTCGGAAGAAAAGGAAATGTCCCGCGTGTATAAGCGCTTCTATCTTGCACTTCAGCTTCGTGATTTGTGCAATGAAATGCCGATTCACATTGTCGCACGAAAGTATGACGCACCGCGAGGCTCCGTGCAAACACTGTCGCAAACCTGCCATGGATTCGCTGCCGGCGTGATTAAATTCTGCCAGTTTATGGACTGGGGGTATGTACTATGACGTGACTCGGCAGACTGTGCTAATAACTGGTAGTCTAATGGCAGCCGCCCTGGATCACTTTTCAGATCGTCTCCTGGCAGGCGCTCGAACCGAGCTACTAAGTCTCGCAAAGATACCATTTATCAAGAGTCGCACGGCGTGCGTTGCCAATCATGCAGATTTGTTTGCCTGCTCAGACACTAACGCATCAACAGGCGTGTATTCTGGGAAAATGGGTTCCGCACCGTGGGCACCATCGCCAATGCTGATCCCAAAGAGCTTGTGCCTATATTGAAACAGGTTTGTGTGCACCGCACCGTGATCAGCTGTTGCTGACCATCCATGGAGGCAAATCCTAGCAAGATACGAGTCAAGGGTCTAGACATTGCCAAGTACGAGGACAAGCTGCTGGCCAAGGCCAATATCATATCTGCTTCTGCTAACAGATTATGGAGTGAGTCTAGAGAGGCGGATTTCTATCAGTGAACAAAGCTGACGAATAAAGGTATACAACTACAAGCAGAAATGGAACTGGAATGAGGGGTGGCAGGCAAAATACCCTTAGGAATTAGACAGACTTGCTCGATTCAGCGGCCGTCTATCCTACGGCCAAACAATTATATCGAAAGCGCCTACTTGCGGATATTACGCACCGCAACTAGCGTGCGGTCATTTATCGTACAACTATGCATAATATACAGTATCGCCTTCCATCTCTACAGCAGCAGCGCCATGAGACCCGCCTCCGCGAACGTCGGCATCTTGCCAAAGCCGCTCATCTGCTCATCAATGCCCTCCGCTGTGAAGAGCCGTGAATTTGGTACCGACAGCTTCCTCTCATCTGGAAGGTCCTTGTCATTGCGCTCGTTGGGTGCCGCGACAAAGATACCCTTGCTTGACAGCGCGCCAAAGTGGCCGCCCATGAAAAGCTTCTCCGGCCGAGTTGACAGTTCCTGGTGCGTGCCGGGGACGCCAAATACGATGCTCGGGGGCAGGTACTCGGGCATGCTGGGCACATCGTCGAGCGCCATGAGAAACTGAATTGTGCAGCCGGTCGGCGCAAAGGTCGATTCGCTCATCGACTGCGTGAAGCGGTGCATCTCTTCATCTTCGGAAAAGGAAAAGTGTGTTCGTTGGGGGTCAAGAGAGAGCAGGCCCTTTTTCGCACCCCAACCTCCGCCACCACTCACTACATTCTCGTCAGTAAATTTTGTCAAGGCCAAGGGTAAGATCGGTTGGACTTACAGACTTGGAGCAACTTCGCGCCGCGCTGGTGCGATTTGTGCAGATACTTTGCTGTTTTGCTTGCGAGGTTTTGCATGCTAGACTCACTCGTATCAACCGACAGCGGTGTCGGACTGCCGTTGAGCCATGACGTTGCAGCGTCCGCAGAGTTGCTCTTGGGAGTGATGAGTGCCCAGATGCCTACAGGCCCTGTATTGACGGCGCTGTTGCCACGCTTGCCGTAAAATGCATTGACGGCGTCCTCTAGCTCCGTTGAGGCCGGAATCGCCTGGCCGTCGATTTCAACACCACGGACGATGTTACCAAAGCTAGCTGCTACCAGACGGGGCGGCGTCACGGGCACCAAGGGCGCCCACATCCCCAAATCTCCCATCTTCTGCGGTAGGTCACTGTCTGAGACGACAACCTCCTGCGCGTAGCGGTCCAATTGCTTCTCCATTCTAGAGCCATTTTCAGAGAGATCAAACGTCGAGGCTAGGAGCGTTGAGGTTCTGCTGTTCTGAAAAGTAGTCCTTGCCAGCGGCAGGGTGACTTTCGGCACACCTAGTGAAAATGACAGCGCTGATAACGCATCCTTATCTTCTGATGACCGCGGGGGCTCGGGCTGCCACAGATACGGCAGCATATGGTCAAGATGTCCCCTCAGAACCGATATCCCTGACGAGGTATTGTAGCTGCCCAGCTGTGGCGCGATGTTGTCCACAATGGCACCTAGGATGTGGAACTTATCTGGGCGGCCGCTGCCGGCGAGGAGGGAGGCCAGACTCTCCATGAATCCGACATTCCCAAAGCTCTTAGCAAATTCTGGAGTGGCAAGCACGACGGCGGCGTCGTGGCCGGAAGAATTAGCTGAAAGAGACTTGGAGGCAATGTCGTCCATCATCGATGAGATTGCATCCTAAATATTAAACAAGTCAGAATAAGTAAATTTCATGCAGTTCATTGATCAAGTATGCTTGTCTTTTTGGTACTCACTCTAGAGGTGTTTGTAATTGCATAGGTAAACTGCACTTGATCTGTTCTCGTTTCACTTGAGAATAGGCGCTTGGCTAGGGGGCGCCGCGCCAGCCACAACGCGCTGCGCCGACGAATTATCCCATACATTCCCTGATGGCCTTAGTGTCACAGCCTCGAAGAATTCTTGTCCGAGTCCGGCTGTTGGTCCAATGTCATGAGTAACGAAGAGAGCGGTAGTTCCTGGTTTCTTTAGCTAGACGTTGATGTGGCGCAGACCTGTGGCGCAAGCTCTAGCCACCAAAAAAATGCCCCTCCCCTCATCCCACCTCAGCTCATGCGGTGACTCAAATTTGTAACCGAAACAGCGATTTCGCAACAAGCAGGCTTACTGTTGAGTCAGACGCAAGCTCGCCTGAGTTCTTTCGAAAACACATTCTGAAGCCCATTTCTCGTAGGGCTTCAACATAATTCTTCAGGACGACGTTTAGACTCGCTGTTCGAGCACTTCGTGTGCGATCAGTTTCCCCACGACGACCCTTGACTACCACACGTGCAATCATGGCTGCCAACGCTGGGCACCCTAACATTGGTATGCTTGGCTCTTTGGAACCTATTTGGAGTCTGCTAAGCGTTCATTGGTGCAGCTGAGGGCGTCTCTGTCCCAGCGCAAGCCTCATCTGCTAAAGCGCCGGGTAGCGAGGCCCCGAAAGTCAAGACTGAGAAAGAGTGTAAGTCGGAATCTTTAGGTGAGGATCACATGTTGCTGATACCACTATAGTAGAAAAGGAACGCCAAAAGGCAGAAAAGGCTGCCAAGCTCGAAGCGAAAAAGGCCAAGGCTGCTCTCCAAGCCGCCAACGCTACTGCTAACAAGGAGAAGAAAGCCAAGAAGGAGAAGGCCGATGAACCCGAGGTCCCTCCTTACGTCGAAGATACACCGCCCGGCGAGAAGAAGCGTATTCGATCATTCGAGGACCCGAACTTCAAGGCTTACGACCCCATTGCCGTCGAATCCGCGTGGTATACCTGGTGGGAGAAGGAGGGCTTCTTCAAGCCTGAATTTAAGTCTAATGGCGATGTCAAAGACGAGGGCAGCTTCGTCATTGTCCACCCTCCGCCTAATGTTACTGGTGCCTTGCACATGGGCCACGCCCTAACCGACTCCCTACAAGACATGATGATTCGCTGGAGCCGCATGCACGGTAAGACGACACTGTGGCTTCCCGGCACTGACCACGCCGGCATCTCTACGCAATCCGTTGTCGAGAACATGCTGTGGCGCCGCAAGCAACAGACCCGCCATGATCTAGGCAGAGAAAAATTCATCGAGACTGTTTGGGAGTGGAAGGAGGACTACCATCAGCGCATCAACAAGGCCCTCACCCGACTGGGTGGCTCCTTTGACTGGTCTCGCGAGGCCTTTACCATGGACGAGAGCCGCTATGCCGCCGTTGTGGAAAATTTTGTCCGTCTTCATGAAGAGGGCATCATTTACAGAGCCAACAGACTTGTCAACTGGTGCACAAGGCTTAACACTGCTTTGTCCAACCTCGAGGTCGACAATAAGGAGCTGACTGGCCGCACACTGCTGGAAGTTCCCGGCTACGACAAGAAGGTTGAGTTCGGTGTCATTGTCCACTTCAAATATCCTATTGAGGGCTCCGACGAAACTGTTGAGGTTGCTACCACCCGTATTGAGACTATGCTTGGTGATACTGGTATCGCCGTCCACCCTAAAGACACCCGCTACACTCACCTCATTGGAAAGAACGCCGTCCACCCATTTATTCCCAATCGCAAGCTACCCATTGTCGCCGACGAATATGTCGAGATGGATTTTGGTACTGGTGCCGTGAAGCTCACTCCCGCCCACGACGCCAACGACTTCGCCCTTGGACAGCGCCACAAGCTCGAGTTTATCAACATTCTCAACGACGACGGCCTGATGAACGAGAATGCTGGGCCTTTTAAAGGAAAGAAGCGCTTCGACGTTCGCTATAGCATACAAGATGCCCTTAAGGAAAAGGGTCTGTATGTCGACAAAAAGGATAATGCTATGAAGGTACCCATGTGCAGCAAGTCCAAGGATGTCATTGAGCCTCTTATGAAGCCACAATGGTGGGTCAAGATGAAGGATATGGCTTCCGAGGCTGCGAAGGTCGTCAAGAATGGCGAGATCAAGATCCGTCCTGAGAGCGCTGAGAAGGCCTACTACCGCTGGATGGAAGACATCCAAGACTGGTGCATCTCCAGACAGCTTTGGTGGGGGCACAGATGCCCCGTCTACTTTGCCAAGGTTGAAGGTGGCTCCGATCTATCTGAGGAGGAGCTCTGGTTCTCTGGGCGCACCAAGCAGGAGGCTGAGGCAAAGGCCAGCGCTAAGCTCCCTGGCAAGAAGTTCACTCTCGAGCAGGACGAGGATGTTTTGGACAGTGAGTTCTTTTCCTCGTCGTTTTCGTTGACGTTTAAGCCTAGTCGCTAATTTTCAATAGCCTGGTTTTCCTCTGGGCTGTGGCCTTTTAGCACTCTGGGTTGGCCTAACAAAACCCACGACCTCGAGAAGCTCTTCCCCACCACCATTCTCGAGACTGGCTGGGATATCCTGTTCTTCTGGATTGCTCGCATGATTATGCTGAGCTTGAAATTGACTGGGAAGATTCCCTTTGAGGAAGTCTTCTGCCACAGTCTGGTCCGCGATTCTGAGGGCCGCAAAATGTCCAAGAGTCTGGGCAATGTCATTGATCCTCTCGATGTAATTTCCGGCATCCCTCTGCAGACGCTTCACGACAAGCTTGCGCTTGGTAATCTGCACCCGACCGAGGTTGAGAGAGCGACCAAGTATCAAAAGACGTCTTTCCCCGACGGCATTCCCCAGTGCGGCGCTGACGCCCTTCGCTTCACGATGATCAATGCCACTACCGGAGGTAGCGATATTAATTTGGAGATTCGCTCCATTTACGGGTACCGCAAGTTCTGCAACAAGATTTTCCAGGCCACCAAGTACGTCCTCGGCAGCCTTCCCACGGATTTTGTCCCCTTGAAACAGGGTGCAGTTTCCGGAAAGACTCTGGCTGAGCGCTGGATCCTGCACAAGATGAACCAGGCCGCCAAAGAGGTCAACGTTGCTATTGCGGACCGAGAGTTCTCCAAGTCGACGGCAATCGTCTACAAATACTGGTACAGCGAGCTTTGCGACGTCTACATTGAGAATTCCAAGTCTATTATCCGTGACGGCACACCTGAGGAACGCGACTCGGCCATCCAGACGCTCTACACAGCCCTCGAAGCCGCTCTCACCATGATCCACCCATTCATGCCCTTTATCAGCGAGGAAATGTGGCAGAGAATGCCGCGCCGCCCCAGCGACGAGACCAAGTCCATTATGATTGCCAAGTACCCCGTCTACACCGCGACGCTGGACGACCCGCAGTCAGAGACTGCCTATGAGCTCGTTTTAGACTGCGTCAAGGCCGCGCGCTCGCTAACGTCTGAATATGCCATCAAGGAGAACGCAGATGGTGAGTCTCGTTAATCAAGCCACTATGTTTCGACCCAAGCTAACGTCGCTTCCTAGTCATCATTCAAACCTTCACCGACGCCGCCGAGGAGACGTGCACCAAGGAGCTCGTTTCTATCACATCGCTGGCAGGCAAGGCCGTCAACAAGATCAATATGATTGGCGCCAACGCTCCCCGACCCGCAGGTTGTGTCGCCTACCCTGTGTCGACCGCAGCGACCGTCTTCCTGCAAGTCAAGGGTCGTGTTGATATGGACGCCGAGATCGCCAAGGCCCAGAAGCGCCGCGACAAGGCTACGCAGAGTATTCAACGCCAGGAGAAGCTCCTTGCCGACCCGGTCTACCTGCAAAAGGCCTCTGGGGCGGTTCGTGATGCCGACGAAAAGAAGCTAGCCGACGCTAAGCAGGAGCTGGCCAGTTTTGAGGCGACAATTATGCAGTTTGTGCAGCTAAAGCTGGAGTAGAGTGGCTAGCGAAGAAGACAGAATGTGGAGGATTGGTCAAGATGTTATGATAACTGATGATGTCTTGAATGATGTAAAGTTGATAAAAGAGACTGCTTAGTTATGCTCATGAGACATGCTGTTGTTCTTTTTGGCTAAAAGACTTGTTCATGGGCTTTTGTCTTTGGTACATTTCTGTTTAGTTGGTGCCTCTGCGTTTTGCTCCGGTGTCGGGTGAGCTGCGTGATGTGTTTGTTTGTTTTGCTGCAAGTGCTGCAGCAACGCGATGTGCAGGTGGTACAGCGGGTGACGACTGACCCAAATGACTTCCCGAGAGCTTCTTTGTCTCAAATTCAGACGGCAATCCACCAAATTGATTGGATGCGCAATCGCATAAGCTTATTATAACCGTCCATTACGGTCAGCGCCCACCTCTGCCCAGCGTCTTGGAAGCTGGGAGCCAGGCACACGGGCCCTTCTTCCCACCTGTTTGCTTTGTTTTCTCTCTGCTTCCTCCATTCATCTCTTCTCTGTTCCCGCCCAGCTCAAATTCTCTCTTTTTCTCTTTCGTCAGTCTACATTTTCCATCTGCATAGTCTTTTTGCCAGCATTCTTTTTGTTTGATTTCTTACTCGGTATTTGCAATTCAGCTGAAAGCGATTGCGAAACTACATTCATCTACATTGCGACGCCAAATAGTCCCCTTACCTGGGTAAGTACCTTCCACGAACAAGGTTAGCCCCTCCAATGCCGCCCCTCCCTCCCTCCCGTGCTCTTGGCCGACCATCCAGCCGTGTCGTGGCAAATTTTCAGCGGGTGGTTTGGCCTGTCGCAGCAACAACCAGCCCTGCAACCCTGCTAACAGAAATTCCTAGCAGCTAATCGCACTGGGCGCGGCGCGCTGGAACGTTAAAACGTTTGCAGCCACTGGCTGGATCAATTCAAGCCACTCAAGCCATCCTTGGCGGGGAGAGGTTTTGAACCATCCTGCTAGCACCCAGTTCTCCCTGGGGAGGGGCCAAAACCGCCCAAGCAGGGGCATCATGGCCACAACAACTACTTCAACTTCCACCACCCTCCGTACCCGCAAGTCTTTTGGTCGCGCCCTGCGCAGGCCTGTCGCCCCCTCCGCTTCCACACCCAATCTCAACGCCGCATTTACCGCTCATTCCAGGCTGTCGGCTGCCTTGTCGCGTAAGACGTCGCTTGCCGCTCTCACATCCAGCACCCTCGCCAGTATTCCCGATGTCAGCGAAACCTACGCGATAGACTCTGTCCTTGCCGTTTCCAACATGATCCCCGCCACCCCCGGCAGGCCTGCCGCCCCTGACGATGTTGTCGTCGGCGACAGCGTCGAGGTCCCTGGCGGCCTCAAGGGCACCGTTCGCTTCGTCGGTTCCGTCCAAGGGAAAAAGGGCCAATTCGTCGGCATCGAACTAAACCGCGAGTTTGCCGCCCGAGGCAAAAACAATGGCGATGTCGATGGGTGAGTATGCCCCAGCCTGACTTCCACTGCCGCTGGCTAACATGGCGGCCCTACAGCATCTCCTACTTCAACACCAGTGTGCCAGGCTCTGGTATCTTCGTTCCTGTCACAAAAGCTGTCCGTCGCGAGTCACCCAGCCATGCAGCCTATCCAGCGACGCCAACCCCGGCTGCGAATCGAAGAGCTCCTGGCCAAAGCTCGGGGTATACACCGCCAATGCCGGCCTTGCCTAAACTGAGCGCCTCAATTGGGCCAGGTGCCAGAGCGGCCAGCCCGCAGCTCAAACAGCGCCCTCGAATGTCCCTTCCGCGTCCCGAATCGCCCCTCCGCCGAACCCAAATGACTCCGGGACCACGACCGTCTATACCGTCGCCGTCTAAAGCCGCAAGGCAAGCCAGCCCGGTCAATCGATTTGCTCAAAGCGTTAGGGGTACTGCCGGCGATCCAAACAAGAAATTCGGCCGGCTCGATCAGAGCCTAAACCTGGGCCAGCGTAGCACTTCTGCTATGGGTGGGGGCGGCGTCATGGATTTTGACGATGATCCCGCACCTCTACCACAAAGGCCTGCGAGACAGCCCGCACTTTCCACCTCGGCCTCGGCTTTTAATCTGCGACGACCGGGTTCACGCGCAAACAATGCCAACGAAGAGGAGATTGAGCGTCTAAAAGCTCAGCTAGAAGACCGGGACAATCAGTTGAAAGATCAAGCTAGCACTCTGGCTGAGATGGAGAGCAGCTTGGTCGAGCTGCAGTCCCTGATCGATCAATCAGACGGCCCCAGGCACGCGAGGAATAGCATGGACGATAAGGACTCTGCACAGCTGCGCCTTATGCTGCGCGAAAAGACGGAAAAGATTGCTATGCTCACGGCAGAGTTCGATTCTCACCGCGCCGATTTTCGAAGCACAATTGATACTTTGGAACTTGCCAGCACAGAGACGGAGCGTGTGTATGAAAAGCGCATGGAGGAGCTCATGGCTGATATTCGAGAGCTCGAGTCAAGGAACGTTGATGTTGATTCTGTCGCCAATCAACTCAAGCAACTCGAAGAACTAGTGCAAGAACTAGAAGAGGGGCTCGAAGATGCGCGCCGTGGAGAAGCCGAAGCCAGGGGCGAGGCTGAATTTTTACGAGGAGAGGTTGAGAGGACCAGATCCGAACTGCGTCGCCAACGGAGCAAATCCGGCTCGCCAGATGGGCAGACCGTTGGCGGCGGCGATTTTGCCATGTCGAAAGAGCTAGAACAAAAGGAGGACGAGATTCGCGGTCTCAAGGCTATCATACATTCGCTCAGCCGCGATTCAGTTCCTGGCCAAGATGAGCATAATCCAACGCTGCGCGATTCGTTCAATGTCCAGGCCGCTTCTACAATCAATGGAGCGGGTCACGATCATTTGGAGCGTCGCGTTGCAGAACTCCAGGCGCTTCTCGATAAGAAGAATAGCAGGCAAGAGGGGCTGGAGCAAGAGATTGAGCATCTACGCCGCGGTACCGGTGCAGACCAAGGGCAAAACAGCTCCCAAAACCACAGATCTTCTCTAAGGGACTCTCGCGATACTGTCATTCCCGCACGCGCGGAGCCACGTTCTCCCGAAACCACATCGCACCGTCGGGGCAACACGTTGGATACAATGCCCGAGAGTGACTCCTTTTCCTCCGAGACTAGCGCTCTGTGGTGCGAAATTTGCGAGACGAGCGGTCATGACATTCTCACATGCACAAACATGTTTGGTCCGGAAGGCGTCAAGAGCGCCTCTCATGCAGACACCGGCGTCGACACGGCCGGGAATCGCGAAACGCTCAAGGCACCGCCCGCTTTGCAGTATACTAACGGTGGCGACGATGCTGACCGGCCCGCTCCCCTGACTACGATTCGATCAAAGCCGGCGACCCAGACGACGCCACCGATCAGAATCATGCCGAACCCCATGGAGTCTGGCCCCGTGGCGGGCAAGGAGAGCGGCGTTATGGATCCGGAAAAGTGGTGTGCCGTATGCGAACGAGACGGGCATGACAGCGTCGACTGTCCCTTTGAGGATGCATTTTAACAGGATCACGTATACAAGCAACACGGAGGACGATGCGATGATGACTGCACGGTACAAATGAAGAGGCGACGGCAAGGTTGTAGGTCACTGCTGGTATTGTCAAGGTTACATTTTTGGGTGCTTTTTTGGTACCAAACTTCTTGTTGTTGAGCAATATACCCCTCTTTTTTTTTGTAGTTCTTTTGCCTCTTGTTTTCTTCTCGCCACGGCTGGTTAACAACTGTTGAACGAGAACAGTTTTAAAACCGGTAAACTAGAATTATCCATTTCAAGATGGGTCTCTGGAGTGAGGTGACGAGAAACGTAGGCGTGCCTAGGACGGCGTAAAGCTGGCACCTGGCACCCAAGTACCTAGGTATTTAGATACAATAACTTTGAAGAGTTACCTGAATCATCCAATCCCACGAGGCAACCTAAATACCTAGCAAGTACTCATGTACATAATTGGGCATGCGCCTGCCCCGCCAAAAATGGCGAAAGCACTTCCACAATGCGCAAGTACCTAGGTTGCTCGGTACGTACTGCGGAGTAAGCACCATTGAAAAGGTCGCTCCGATTGGCTGAACAATAAGCACCGCCGCAGGGTCGACGTTCTTCGATGGAATTCCATGGGGCGCAGAAGAAAGGCCGGAGCGTCACCCCAAGATTCCACTCCCTGCTGGAGCAAGGCGCTAAAGGGCCCTGTAATTACCAGTAGAGCGGACTTTGTTGCAAGCACCAACACTGGCCAATCCCGCCAACCCTGGCTATTTACCTTCCACGGCTTCGTTTGCAACTTTTCTTCGATTTCATTCTACTCGATTTCTCCCTCTCTTCATCTTCTTGGTCATTCTCGAGAAGAACAAGGATATTGCATCCCAACTCACGCAACTTGCTCTCGGCCAACGATTAAACTCATCTTGCATTACCCCGAGATTTTTTCGCCTCTGAGTTCTTCCCGAACCTCGCGATCACCATATCAAACGACGACTCACAGAAATCCTCGAAAGCTACATCTTTGGTATTCTCGACTTGCCGTCGCGCCGCTTAGGCTTCATATTTCTCTAGGTATGTTGCACTTGAACGAGGCTGTGAAACGCTGCACGCCAACGTCGCGCAATCTTGACTCTTCCCTCCCTCGTCCCATCCCAGCTCCCTTGGCTGTTCAACGAGGCAAACCAGCGTCTGCGTCCCATGTCACTGGTAGCGTCTCCCGTGCTTGCCTGTTATGGCACTCACTCGCTTTTCACCCTCTATTCTTTTTTTCTCCTGATCGCCGACTCAAAGCCTCGCGCAATACAACCTCGTTCTGCATCGTGACTAATTCGTGCCAACAGTCTTTGCGTCGACATTTCCTCAAAGTTGACCCCGGTGGCCGGTCTAGCCCCGCATATTATCTTTGACTTCAATTGCATAATCGATTTTTCGCGGCGCGAACACCATCATGGCGGTAGAAACCAAGTACTATGACGTCCTTGGCGTATGTTATCGACTCTGCCTGGGCTGTGCAGCGCCATACTGACACGAGAAACAGGTCTCCCCACAGGCTACTGACGCCGAGCTGAAGAAGGCATACAAAATCGGTGCTCTCAAGTTCCATCCCGGTACGCTCAAAGCGCCCTACCCGAACATATAAGCATCGACGAAACTTACAAACGCGCAGACAAGAACGCCAACAACCCCGCTGCTGAGGAAAAGTTCAAGGAAATCTCCCACGCTTACGAAATTCTTTCCGACAGCCGTAAGCGCGAGATTTACGATCAGTATGGCGAAGCTGGTCTTGAAGGCGGCGCTGGCGGTGGCGAAGGCTTGAATGCTGAGGACCTCTTTGCTCAACTTTTCGGCTTTAGGAACAGCAATGGTAGCAGAGGTGTCCGCAAGGCCCCCACCATTACCCACAAGCACATGGTCTCTCTTGAGGACATTTACCGCGGCAAGATTTCTAAACTCGCTCTTCAGCGCTCCATCATCTGTCCCAAGTGCGACGGTCGCGGCGGTAAGGAGGGCGCCTCCAAGACATGCGCAGGCTGTCACGGCAATGGCAGAAGGCAGGTAGAGCGCAACCTAGGTTTCAGGGTTCAAATCTTCGAGATTGAGTGCCCTGACTGTGAAGGAGAGGGCCAATCCATCAGGGACAAGGATCGTTGCAAGCAGTGCCATGGCAAGAAGACCATTGTCGATCGCAAGGTTCTACATGTTCACGTCGATAAGGGTGTTCAGCATGGCACTCGTGTGGAATTTCGCGGCGACGGTGACCAAGCGCCCGGCATTCAGGCCGGTGACGTCGTTTTCGAAATTCTAGAAAAGGACCACGCTCGCTTCAAGCGCATAGGAGACGATCTTATTTACAAGTGCAAGATTGATCTTGTCACTGCCCTCGCCGGCGGTACCATCTACATTGAGCACCTGGACGATCGCTGGCTGAGCGTCGATATCCTTCCGGGCGAGGCTATCACTACAGGTATTTATCTGCCACATCTGAACAATAAGAATCCGAGCTAACTCGCGAAAGCTTCTATGAAAGTCTTACCCGGCCAGGGCATGCCCTCTTACCGTCATCACGACTTCGGCAACTTGTACATTGATTTCGAAGTCATGATGCCCGAGAAGAACTGGACTCAAGACCCCAATGCCTTTGAGGCCCTCCGCAAAGCTCTGCCTTCACCAGCCGTGCAGAACATCCCTCCAGCCGAGTCTATGACCGAGCCAAATGATTTCGAAGACGTTTCAAACGATTTGAGGACTGGGATCGTAAAGGCTCTTGCACAGCAATATCAAATGAGGGAAGAGGAGAAGCAGCGTTCAGCGCAACGCGGCCGCCATCCGGCTGGATTTGGTGGTGCCGAGAACGTTCAGTGTTCCTCGCAGTAAAGCGCATTTGCTTTTTTTTCTCCAACCCAGACCGGTCGCAGCTATCGCGGCGAGAACAGTCCCCAGCGTCGGAATGCTCAGACCATTTTCGCAATGGATGGTACGCGACGTCAATCTGCATTGAATCCTTCGGGGACCGGGGGCACTCCAAACGCATGCTGCCCAATTTCTTCTTTGCTGCGAGTGTTGCGCTGTTGGCGAGCGCATTTTGCTTTTCACGATGCTTCCTATTACGAGGCAGGTAGCCATCAAGCCAGAGACTGTAGACGACGACGAGCATCCAGAAAGGAGCGACAAAAGAGATGGCCAGATTGCTGGCCTGCATTCGCTTCCCGCTAACGGATGGTTTATGAGAGTAATGAAGAGAAGAGGCGATTGACGTGTATCTGGCGTTCTGTTATAGAGAAGATAGATTATTTCCTAAACACATTCAGCATGTTGCACGAATTAGACCATGACTGTGATTATAACTGCTCGGTTTTTTGTCTTTGTCTTGTCGCCAACAGCGCCGTAATTCACGTGCTGGAGTGTTCTATACTGTCGGGGTCGTAAGCAGTTGAAGCATGCAGATGTCAAATCTTGCTCGCAGTGCTGGGGTATAATAGTGTTTCATCTTTATTCTTCAGCAGCGTCTCCTTGTTGGCTCCCCTCGCGTCCTTCTGGTCCGCTCGCCTGCTGTTTGCGCAGATGCTCCACCGTGTAGAACAACGTGTGCACCTCTGCCTCGGTGACAACATCCTGCTCCTGCTCCTTGGTCTCCTGCGAGTCGTCGCGGACAGGCGCAATGGTGTCGACGACAAGGCGGCCATGGTCGTCAGTCATGAGCCGGATGAGGTGCAGGCTCTGCGCAGCGGTCTCGGATCCTTCAGGGATGTGCAGCGCAACGGCAAGGCTCGCAGTGCTGCTGGTTGTACTAGTGGTGATGTCGAGAGGGTTTCCAGGGAGTTGGATGATGCTTGGTTTGGTCAAGGTGTTGTCGGCGAGGAGTTGCCACGTGAAGATGGCGGAGATGCTGCGAGCGCAAATGTACGTCAGTCACAGTGGCCCGCGGGAGGGTGAGGGATTAAGCGCGGAACTTTTTGCGATTTGCAAACTTACCCTTCGCAGATGGCGACGACGTGCGTCTGCGTACCGGATTCAGAAGGGTAATCGAGAGCGAGAAGCCTGGATACCGCCACTTTTGCTACTTGCGGCGAGACTTGCTGAGCCAGCGTCAGGATGCTCGTCCTCGACACAAGCGCGCCGTTGACCCAGTCCCAGACGAGCAGGTCCTCGTCGCCGCCGCCCGAGACGAGGAGCTCACGGCGCGCCGACGGGATCGTCATGGCGCCGACAAACTCGCCGTGGCCGAGGCAGTACCCGTGGATGACGTGCGCCTGCGGCATGTACCGCGACACGCGGATGTGCTCGTCGCGGTCGCCCGTGATGATGTACCGGCGGCCTTGGGTGTCCTCGCCCAGGACGAGGGCCGTCAGCATGGAGACGTGGCCAAGCAGCAGCGTGTGCGCAAAGTCGGGGCTCAAGGCGGCCTTGGCGCCCGAGGACGGGCCGTTGGTCGGGTTCTCGATCTCGCGCTGCTGCGCGGCCAGCGCGGCGCGGTTGCCCTTGGAGTGCACGGTGAGGACCGTGGCGGCGGGCTTTGTCCGAGGCTTCCTGGCGGTGATGGAGGAAGCGGGCGTCTGCTGCTGCTGCTGCTGCTGCTGAGGCGGCGTGTAGGTCTCGGAGCTCTTGATGAGTGGTATGGCGTAGACGTCCCCAAACTTGTCGGCCACGATGACCTGATCATCAGACGACACCGCAATGGACGAGGGCCGCTTAGGCATGACTCTGGATACGATTTTAGTTTCTTCAATCAGGGGGCTGGAAAAGTTTATTTCATGGAGTTCCCAAAAGGCCTACCTCTTGCTGAGCTGTGTGAGCTGGCCGCTGCCATTGTGTGAAAAGACCCAAACCGCCTTGTCATGGGCCGACACGGCGACGAGGTGGCTTCCATCGACAGTGGTTGTCAATTGTATAATGACGGGACGATCAGGGACAGGAATGGGCTTGGGCTTCCGGTGTTCCTTGCCCCGGTTTCTTTTGCCGCTTGCCTCGTCCTCATCGTCCATGTTTTTTGGCGCGTCGTCTTCGGCCACTTTTTGGCGCTTCGACGGGGGCTGCTCGGCCTCGTCCGCCATGTCAGAGCCTTCTACACGCTCGGCCTCATTTTCAACCGTCGTAGGAGCCTCGGAGCCTGCGGCTGTGCAAGTTTCCAGCTCCGGGTGTTTCCATGTCGCAATGTGAGCGCCGTCGGCTAGGCTGAATGTGTGAATCTTGCCGCCACGAGCTCCAAAGAGTACACCACCGCGAGCGTGGAGGCAGTTGCAAGGAATCTTCATTTGTTTCTTTGAGTTTTCTATGCTAGCCTGTCAGGGGCGGGAAACTTCTTCTTTTTTTGACACGCGGTGCGAGATAAAAATGAGCGCGTCTATTTTTCATACAAGAAGGGCAGGCCCATCTGAAGAATGCTGTTCTCACTTGAAGAAACAAAGGTACATGAGCAATGTACCGTTTTCTGGTTGAAAGGTACGTACCGATCTGGTTGGCTTTATTCTAACTTGCCACTAATCCAAAAATGGACACTAGCTCAGGATTTCCTTGAAAAGCCCTAGGAAGGAAAACACGAGTGGGGCGTCCACACATTTCTCGCTAACGAAGCGGTATTCGTTGGCGCAAAAAGAAAAATTGAAGAAAACCATTGTGTGGGCTAATGTGATGACAGGCGGCTCTTTTCCTGCACAACGTCCGACGACAACCATCACCATCACCTAACCACTCATTTCAGTTCCTTTTTGCCCTTAAACAACCTGCCTTACACAATAAGAAGTCATGGGGGGCAAAACCGCAAACAAGGCCGGCTACTTCGACAAGCTCAAGGGCTTGCTCGAGGAGTACAAGTCCATCTTCATCGTCGAGATTGACAATGTCACGTCTCAGCAGATGCACGAGATCCGCCACTCTCTCCGCGGCAAGGGTGTTGTGCTGATGGGCAAGAACACCATGGTATGGACTCAATTCGTCCCAATGCGTGCTGCATGCGAAAAGTCGTGGCGCGTGCGCAAGTCGTGGAGTTTTTCCTGCTAACATTCTTGAATAGGTTCGTCGTGCCCTCAAGGGTTTCATCAACGACACCCCCGAGTACGAGCGTCTCCTGCCCTTTGTCAAGGGCAACGTCGGTTTCGTCTTCACCAACGACGACCTGAAGGAGATCCGCGACATTGTCCTCGCCAACCGCGTCGCCGCGCCCGCCCGCGCCGGTGCCCTCGCCCCCATTGACGTCTGGGTGCCCGCCGGCAACACCGGCATGGAGCCCGGCAAGACGTCCTTCTTCCAGGCCCTCAACGTGCCTACCAAGATTGCGCGTGGTACCATTGAAATCACCACCGATCTCAAGCTCGTCGAAAAGGGCCTCAAGGTCGGCCCCTCCGAGGCCACCCTGCTCAACATGCTCAACATCTCGCCCTTCACTTTTGGTATGGGCATCGCGCAGGTCTACGACGACGGCCAGTGCTTCGATCCCAGCGTGCTCGACGTCGGCGAGGAGCAGCTCCTCAAGACCCTGACCAGCTGCATCAGCTCCATTGCCTGCATCTCCCTCGCCATTAACTTCCCCACCCTGCCTTCGGTCATGCACTCCGTCGTCAACGCCTACAAGAACCTCATTTCTGTCGCCATTGAGACCGAGTTCTCCTGGCCCGAGATTGACGAGCTCAAGGACCGCATCGCCAACCCCGACGCGTACGCCTCTGCTGCTCCCGCTGCCGCCGCTCCCGGCGCCGCCGCCGAAGCCCCCAAGGAGGCTGCCAAGGAGGAGTCTGAGGCTGAGGATTCAGATGCGGATTTCGGTGGTCTCTTGTTCGTGTACCAGCAGCTTTTGACTGTGAATTTATGGCTAACCTGTTTTGTAGCGACTAAATGCTGTCATTTGACCTCGGCAAAGGACAGACTCGGGATTTTCGGTTGGGATCGCATCAGGAAGATTGATGGTATCGAGGCCACATGTCACCGGCAGCTGTATAATTTGCTGTTGACACGATGATATGATGACACGAAACAAAATACAATCGAAATTCTGCGAGGCCGGTTTCCTCAAGAGGATTTGTCCCATGTCGCCCACTGCCCTGAGTGCATGCTGAAGCCTTTCGGATGTATTCGCGACGTACCACTCTAAAAAGGTCAGTTTACATTACATTTTCTCTAGCACATTGGTTTCCCAAAATCTCGGAAAGATTATGAAAACGTTCAAGAGCTTTTTAACCCTGAATCTTCTTGATGACACACACATCACCACCCTATGACCGATTATCCACGCGCGCCCTTTGTCTCAACTTGCCATTCACATGACAGAGGGTATCATTGCTAACCAATAAAAGATGTTATAGTACATACGAGACGCCATTGCGTCGCCAAATTCCATCCCATTTTAAACAAGTACACTGCGTAGGCCTACCTCAATGTGCATCCATATTTTTTAAAACTCGTTCTGCTGTTCGTAGCGCCGTCTCCGGCATCCCAGCTCGTCTGGCGGCTTTGAGCGCATGACTCTTGCGGTTGATGCCCCTTTGCAGCCTGTGAACGTAGACAAAGCCGCCGTCCGCGTCCTCCTCGATATCTGTACAATACAGCTGCACCGCGCCGTGGTTGGGGTCGCAAAGTCCGTCGGCTGCGGCGAGATCTGCGACGGAATGAAAGTGTGTCGCAAAGAGCGTGCGACACTGATTGACTGCGACGAGATGGTGCAGGCAAGCGTACGACACAGCCGTGCCGTCCTCTGGTGTGGTGCCCCGTCCAATCTCGTCCATGATGACAAAGGACCTGGGCGTCGCGTGTTTCAAAATGTGCGCCGTCTCAAGCATCTCGACCATGAATGTGCTTTGATCGCGGTACAAGTTGTCTGCGGAGCCGACGCGGCTGAAGATGGCGTCGACGATGCCGAGCTCGGCGTACGATGCCGGCACGTAGCATCCAATCTGCGCCAAGATGGTGATGAGCGCATTCTGGCGCAGAAACGTGCTTTTGCCAGCCATGTTTGGTCCGGTGATGAGCCAGAGAGAGCCGGCGGCGGGATTGCCGACCAAGCAGTCGTTTTCAACGAAGCTCCGACCCTGCTCCACCAGCCCGCCCTCGACGGTGGGATGCCTGCCGCCAATGATGGTGTGTGCCGTGGAATCATTGAGGATGGGACGTAGCAGATTCTGCTCGACGGCCAGCCGGGCAAAGGACGTGGCAATATCAAGCTCGTCAAGAACGGCTGCGCTGCGGCGCAGCTTGACGAGGTTGATGACGACGTGCTCTCTGAGCGACTGGAAGACGCGCTGCTCCTCGCGCCGGATCTGAAAGCGCGTCTGGTCGAGACGTTGGCCGAGGGTCGTCCATTCAGCCAGGTGAAAGGAGCGCGTCGAGCGACTGGAAGATAAGGCGTGAATACCGGTGAGGTTTTTTGCGTCTTTACCCTTGATGTGCGCAATGTGGCCCAGACCAGGTGTCCATTTCAGAGTGAGGCTTGGTGCTCCAAGACGCTCACGAAGATTCTCGCCGAGAGCTTCGCGTTCTTCTAAAAGCGAAGCCAGCTGCACATGTAGTCTGCTTAAAGTCGGGCTTGCTTCCGGTTTCATGATCCATGCATCGTTGTCTTCGGCGTAGTACTCCTTGATGGTCGTTGGCCGCTTCTTCTTACCCTTTGGCAATGACGAGGCGTCTTCAGCGGACCCCTCAGCGGCCACGATGCCTTCTGCGAGGGCCATGAGTTGACTCGCTTCTGATTCAGCGGCCTCGTGTTGCAGCACAATGCCGTCCTCATCAATGGCCTCTGTGATGCGACGGGCCAATATCAGAGGCTCCTGAAGATCCATGCGCTTTGTGAGAGTCGCCAGACACTGCGAACAAGGATCCGCGACTTCTTTCTTGAGAAGACGAGCAATATCTGCAGTGGCTTGAATTGTGTTTGCCAAACCCATGAGATCGTCCGCGTCCCCCCTCCCGAGCGCAAACTTTTGCACCAGCCGCTGCGAATCGTGACTACGTCGGAGTAGTGTCACGATGAGGTCGCAAAGATCGGGCGATGCAACAAAGCGGGCAACCAAGTCTTGTCGGGAAGTAATGATGTCTGTGGAAGTGGACGGTGCACTGAGCCATTCGTTGAGCAATCGTGAGCCACTCTTGGTGACCGTTCGACGGATGGCGTGCAGGAGGCTACCGCGAAAGAAGCCGTCGCGGGTTGTTTGCTTGATTTCCAAAGCGCGCAAGCTATTTTTATCGATCGTCATGATTTGCAGGTTCTCATGGCGTAGGGGAGGCTGTAATTTCATGCTCATGCCCCGTAGCCTGTCTTTGACATAACTGAGGACCAAGTGTCCAGCGCTGACCTCGTATGGGGTGAAGCTTTCGCGAGTTGCCTGAGGAATGTCAGATTCGAGCATATCACTCCAGTCTGTGATGTTCTTTAGCTCGCCCGGAGAAGAATAGGTAATGAGGTGTCTGTCCTCAGCAAGGATTGCGAAAATGTCGTGCTCCCTTTGCGACTCGAGGTCCTCGTCAAGGACAATCTCCCTGGGAGCGATTCGAGATAAGACTGAGCCGAGCGACGATAGCTCCGTCTGCTGTGTAAAGAAGTGTCCGGTGGAGAGATCCAACCATGCCAAGCCAAGGGAAACACTGTCATCAGATGCGGAACCAACTTGGTTGGACACATGGACAGCCATGACGTAGTTGTTGACATGGGGATCGATGAAATTTTCGTCGATGAGAGTGCCAGGCGTAATAATACGAGCAACTCTTCTATCGTGCAAGAGACCTCCTGATTTGATTTTCTCTTCCGCATTGTTGGGGAATTCCTCGGCCACAGCAACGTACTTGTTTAGGTCCTGGACAAGAATCTTGAGATAGCGGTCCAGCTGGAAAAAGGGGAACCCAGCCTGCGGCATGTCAGTTGACGTCTTTGACGCTGAAAAGTTGGGAGAGGAAGAGGAGAATTACCATGGAAACTGGACCGGCACTCGTTTTTTTGCTGGCCAGCTTCAGATTGAGCAACGGCGCATACTCATTGGCATGTTCGAAGTACAGCTCGTAGAAGCCACCCACACGAGTCAAGAGCACGCAATTATCAAATTTGTCCATGCTACGCCTTGCCTGCAGCACCACGGTAGGGTATGCCGGCACATTCTTGTCTTCCTCTGCAGGTACAGGATCCGACTGCACGGCGCCCTGAGGCAGGTCGGACAGCTGCATCGTCGTCGTGGTCTTTTTGCCCCTGACGTGCGTCACGACGGGAATGGCGGGCGACCAGCAGCATGGTGATTGGACGCATGCTGGGGATCTGCGTGCTGCTATCCATGGTCGACAACTTGACAGAGTCCGGATCGCATGGCTGCTACGTCTGCGGAACATGAAAACGATGATACGCGTCGAGGTCCCCGTGTGATGTTGCTGGCGAGTTTTTTAGTGGTGTGTGGTGGCCAAGACCCGCTGAAGCGATGTTTTGGTGGGAGGTTCGGGGCCGTTGCCGCCGTTGGAGAGGTAGATGTTTAATATCCCAGCGGTGGTTTTGCAGTGTCAATATTGATTTGGATTTGGGTAAATCCTTTGGGATGTTCCTGGGGAAATCTTTAGGAAAGTATTTTGGGAGAAAGTTTTTATTAAAGAATGACTTGCAGACCTGAAAATAGCATGACCGTGATTAATGAATCAGAGCCCTGCGCGAGGGATACAAATTGCGCAATAAAGACACGGTTAATTGTAGGTCGATTTGAATAAAGGGGCAAAATTCAAGTCACTTTGTAACGACTTGACAACGTTGGAGGAGTGCGGTGTGATATCATGTTCTAAATAGTAGAGCAACATGCCGGTGTAGAATCGCTTCACGGCGAAATAGCCACAATCTACGTAGCTTTCTTTGTAGCTTTCGCAAATCAGAGTATCAATATCAAGTCAATAACCGGAGTGCGTCGAGTATGCAGTGTTTAGTTCTTACCCGCAAAATAGTGAAACGTGCAATAAAGGTAGGTAGCACGGTACCTATCTGGTAGGCTCACCTGCCGCGATGAAAGTGAACTACAGTGGTGCCATTTCACGACAGAGGAGAAGGCGATTACGTTTTAGACGAAGCATCATCCCCTCACCGGTATCTTTCTGTTGTTTCTCTTTATCCGTCTTCTTTTCTTCTTTGCCATCTCTTTGTCATGGTCATGCTGCCGTTCATCAACGCTGCGTGGCACTGATTGATGAGTTGTATCCCTACCCGCTATCCTAGCTCGACTGCCACGACTTGGATCGACGGCCGAATATTGCTACCCTTGAACGTTCTTCAATAGACTCTCCTGGTCAAAATGACGGCTATCGATATGCTTGAGCGGATTGCGAAGAGGTAGGTCGAACAAGATGTTATTGTCCCGAATCCTGAGCCGTCACCTCACCGCCCTGGCCCCAGACTACTAAGCAATACAGAACGAACGCCACTGTTCGGGTACCGGATCAGATAGTTTTGGGGCGCTACCGCAGCCACTTAAGCTACAGTCGGACGCCGACATGGCGGCCTTTGCCGGCGAGAAGAGCAAGCCACGCAACCATGTCTAGCAACTGCGAGAGAGTAGTCTCTCTTTGGCCTGCAAGTCCCGACGGGTTAATTCCCAGCAACAGGCACAAGGCAGATGTACCTGGCTCCCGCTCACTGGTCCCCCACTCATCCACCGGCCATGCCACTATTATAACTTCACAACCCTGGGCCTCTTGAATTTGGAGCAAAATCACCACAAAATCACGACATATCATTTTTTATTGCTGCTCGCAATTATTACCTTCCAGAAACTTGAGATAGTCAGTCTGGGCTGCCACCACAATGCCACCACATGGCTTGATCCACTCACTATGAAGCCCACTGATCCTCTCGGCCTAGTGGCCCCGCATCTCCCTTCCCCAGCTTGTTCGCTTGTTCCCCTCTTCGGCTCCTCCACAATGGTTCACAAGGGCCCCATGGCTTATTCGTATTACCACCACCTCTTGACTTGTCTTCTTCCAACCTCCTCCCTTCTCTAGGTTCCCAGACTCACTGGCGTGAGATTAAACCACTATATGCCGCTGTCTTTTCTCAATCTTGCTATCATCCGAATTTGCACTCCCGGCCAATTGCTTACTTGACTTCTTGACCGGACAGTTCAAACGCCGCCTTCAGCACCGCCTTACCAGCCGACTGCCCGCGCCATTCTACCGCCTCTGGCCTTTCGCATCCTTTACCGCCACGACTTCGTCGTATTTCCAACCGATCTGCTCCTCCTGCACCCGGCCACGCTTTCGAAGTTGATACTATGGGTGGCGGCCACGATCACAACAGCAGAGGTGCCTACCCTGTCTACGCCGACAAGCCGGTTGGCGTAGCAAAGACGAGCATTCTTCAAGGCCGAATCGAGCCCTTCTACAAGCCTGGACAATATGAAAAGGTCAATCTCTTGGCGTAGGTTGACCAGCCGTTGCCTTGGCACCTGCTCCTACTGACACTATTTAGCAACATGTACAATGCCCGCTACTCGGGTGAACCAAACATTAAGCTCGCCGTCTGGTCTGCCCCTGGCCAGGACCGTCCCTCATTCGAGGAAGCTGTGTCCCACGAGTTCAAGGAAGCTCATATCGGCGATGCTTTTGGCCCCTCTTGGACCACGCATTGGTTCCACGTCACAATCACCATTCCTCAGGCGCTCCACGACGAGGAATTTGTCATTCTCGAATGGGATGCCAACAATGAGGGTATGATATGGACTGACGATGGAATGCCCCTTCAGGGCCTCACTGGAAACGGCGATCGTATCGAGTGGGTCATCCCGGACGAGTTTCGCGACGGTAAGGAGCATGTCATTTACATTGAGATGGCCTGCAATGGCATGTTCGGCAACGCCCCTGACGGCACCACCGACAACACCCCCCCTGATCCCAACAGATACTTTACCATTTCCAAAGCCAACATTGCCGCTGTCAACTATCAGGCCCGCATGCTTCTATTTGACATCTGGCAGATTGGTGATGCTGCCCGCGAGCTTCCTGGGGACTCGGCTGAACAGAACAAGGCTTTGGCTGTCGCCATGAAGATTATTGATACTTTCCAGGTCGATAACCAGGACTCTATTCTCAAGTGCCGCAAGATTGCTCAACAAGTCATCGGGCCCGATGTCGACTCTCATCGCGTCTACGAGGTGGGCAAGGAACCCACCGTTTTTGGCATTGGCCACTGCCACATTGACAGCTGCTGGCTCTGGCCTTTTGCTGAGACTAAACGCAAGGTTGCCCGATCTTGGTCCAGCCAGTGTGATCTCATGGATCGCTACCCTGAAGCTCACTTTGCCTGCTCCCAAGCCCAGCAGTTCAAGTGGCTAAAGACTCTCTACCCTCGCGCCTTTGAACGTGTCAAGGCCAAGGTTAGGGAGGGCCAATTCCATCCCATCGGTGGTAGCTGGGTTGAGCACGACACCAATATGCCCAGCGGTGAATCACTCCTCCGCCAATTCTTTTACGGTCAACGCTTCTTCGAGTCCGAGTTTGGCTCCCGCAGCCGCACCTTTTGGTTGCCTGACACCTTTGGCTACTCCAGTCAGCTGCCACAGCTCTGCCGCCTTGCCGGCATGGACCGCTTCATGACGCAAAAGCTAAGTTGGAACAACATCAACACTTTCCCACACACCACGTTCATGTGGGTCAGCCCAGACGGCAGCCAAGTCATCTGCCACATGCCTCCCTCGGAGACGTACACCTCCGAGGCCAACTTGAGCGACCTTCGCAAGAGCATCTCCAAGCACAAGACGATGCGTACAGACAGTTCTTCGCTCCTCGTCTTCGGCAAGGGTGATGGTGGTGGTGGTCCCACCTGGCAACACCTCGAAAAGCTGCGCCGTTGCGCCGGCATCAGCAACACCATTGGCGGCATTCCCAAGCTCAAGCTTGGTCTTTCTGTCGATGACTTTTTCGATCGCCTCACGGCAAAGGCTGACGCTTTCCCTACATGGTACGGTGAGCTGTACTTTGAGCTCCATCGCGGGACCTACACCACACAGGCCAACAACAAGTACTACAACCGCAAGGCCGAGGTCATGCTTCGCGATATCGAGCAGCTCGCCACCATTGCCTCCATCAAGAACAAGTGCTACAAGTATCCTACCGAAGATATTGATGACATGTGGGAGACGGTCTTGCTCTGCCAGTTCCACGACTGCCTTCCCGGCAGTTCCATTGAGATGTGCTATGACGACACGGACAAGCTCTACGCTGAAGTTTTCAAGACTGGTCATACTCTTTTGAAGGAGATTTACCAGAGCCTCAACATCTCCGATGTCCGTTCTCCATCTGCCCACGAAACCGTCGTTCTCAACACACTACCCTGGCACCGTAAGGAAATTGTCGAGATTTCTGAGACCGAAGTTGGCGTCGCCTGCGGAGATGGCCAGCTGCTTCCCGTCCGCTCCTTCAAGACCCAGGGCGCTGAACCTGCTGTTACCCTCCGCCAAGTCTCCAAGGATCAATTCGTCCTCCAGAACGAGCACTTCCGGGTGGAAGTCGAAGGTGGCTGCATCACGTCTCTCCATGATCGCCTCAACGACCGCGAGATTGTCGAAAAGGGCGGCAACGCAAACAAGTATGTCATTTTTGATGATATCCCCATCTACTGGGAGGCCTGGGATGTCGAGGTTTATCATCTCAATACTAAGAAAAACTTGGAATATGGCGAGACTCGCGTCCACGAAATCAAGCCTCACCGGGTGACGCTGGTCACGGACATTCGGATAAGCAAGGAAAGCTCCCTCAGGTCCTACATTAGCCTCTCCGCTTCACTCAAGGGACAGCCCTCCTGGATTGAGTGCTCAGCTGAGGTTGACTGGCATGAGAATTCCAAGTTCCTCAAAGTTGAGTTTCCCGTCAACATTGTCAACAATGAGGCCTCTTATGAGACTGCATACAGTATCACCAAGCGTCCCACCCACTACAACACCAGCTGGGATATGGCCAAGTTTGAGGTGTGCTGCCACAGGTTTGCCGATTTGTCGGAGCACAACTATGGTGTTTCGATTCTCAACGACAGCAAATACGGCTTTGCCACGGCGGGCAAGGTGATGCGCCTGTCCCTTCTGCGCTCGCCCAAATCGCCTGATGAGCATGCTGACATGGGCAAACATACTATTCGCTGGGCCATCTTCCCTCACAAGGGTGCACTCTCGTCAGCCACCGTTCGAGCCGGCTATGCTTTCAATACGCCCCTTAAAGTCCTCTCGGCGCCCAAGGCCACTGTTAACAACCTCGGCAGCGCCCCGATCAGACTAGTTAATATCGATGAGTCTGCTTCGCTGATTTTGGATACCATCAAACGCGGTCACGATGACGAGGATGTGAGCCGCCGCGAGGGTCTTTGCGTCAACCCCGGAAAGAGCGTCATTGTCAGAGTGTACGAGTCGCTCGGTGGTCACAGCCGAGGCACAATTGAGACGACTTTTGATGTCAAGCGCGTGTCCAAGTGCAACCTTCTCGAGGACGAAGGCGACGACGTGCCTTTTAGCGGCGGCAAGTTTGCAATTAAACTGCGACCGTTTGAGGTGGCCACCTTTAAGCTTCAGCTGTAGGGCGACAATGAAGTAGGGTGCGCATGTATGGAAGTTGAAGCAGCACTGCCCTGAGAAATGCGCAGAATGATGCATGAATTGAATGTAGTATCATTGTTAGGCCTTTATCCCGAGTAAATATGATCAATACACATTCCTAAAGGCAATTATGGTTATCCTGGATAGATGAAACAAGTAAACGCTCGTGATGGGCCATTCGAAAGGCCACTATGGGTTTGGAAAAACAAAAAGGCAGCTATGGTCATATACTTGTACAATGTATGTACGCTGGTCAAATCACGAGTTTGCATCTCCACCAGGCAGGTTTTGAATAACATTTTCCACCATGGTGATGAGCTGATGTATATCGGGCCGCTCCGCCGGCTCAACCTTGAGACAAGCGCGGACAATTTCGCGAATGGGCTCGCTAATAACGGCTTCCCCCGAAGAGGAGGCGCCCTCTCCCGCCGCTGCTGCACCTGCTGCGCCAGGTGCACCGGCGGTGGCGGCGGCCTTTGCCTTGGCGACCTGGATGCTATTGACGCGCCTGGCGCCGTTGGGCGACTGATCGGGAAAACGCCAGTCGCCGCCCATGACGCACAGCGACAGGGTGCCGCCCGTCTCGTCGGAGCGCATCTCAAAGGGCGACTTGCCGACGAGGCAGGCAAAGAGGGTGCAGCCGAGGGACCAAATGTCGACCTTTGTGTCGACGACGGTGCCGGTCTGCACGTCAAAGAGCTCGGGGGCGCGGTAGGGCATGGTGGAGTGCTCGGCGGCGGTTTCTTGAATCTGCAGCGCGACCGACTGTGACGTGACGGGCATGGGCGAGGGCGCGACGGAGCCGAGGTCCATGAGTATGGGGTTCGAACCGGAGTCGTCAATCATGATGTTGCCTAGGCGGGGAGAGAGGGGAGGAAGTGTGAGTATATGCAACTGGTTGACGTTGAAGGGGGCATGGGAAGGGAGACAAACCTGGCTTGATGTCGCGATGCGCATACGACTTGATCTTGCCGCCTTGTCCAATCTGATTTTCCGCCTCCATCAGAGGCCGCTCCTGCTCCGTCTCCTCGTCTTCCTCTGTGCGTTTCGTAGACGAACGAGCACCTCCTCGTCTGCTTCTTCTGCTGCTGCTGCTGCTACTACTCGGACCCGGATCATTGTCAGCCTCGTGGCCCATTTCCATGCGCTCCGCCGGCGGGGCGTGATGATCATGCATGGCGCGAAGGGCCCTGCACACGCCGAGGAACAGGGCCATGAGATGGCGCTCGGGAAAGCGCGCGTGGTTGACGAGGTTGGCGTTGATCATGTCCTGGAGGTTGCCGCGGCGGTAGTACGGCAGCAAAACGTAGACGGTCTTGTTGGCTGCCTCGTCGGCGGCGGCGGCCCCGCCGCGTTCAGTCGCGACGGCATGATCGATGGCGGAGATTATGTTGGGGACGTGTTGGAATAGGCGGTACGCTTCGACCTCGCGCATGGCTTGCTGGACCGACTCGGCGCCAAACGGGCAGCGAATCTTTTTGAGGGCAAAGTGTTCCTTGGTGGATAAGTCTTGGACGAGATAGACGTAGGAGAAGCCTCCCTGTTTTTTTTTTTGGTCAGTTGGGCAAACAACCGCGCGCGCGTAGAATACAAAAACAAAACAAAAATAAAATAAATAAATAAATAAATAAAAACGGAGAAGAAGAAAAAAAAAAGAAAAGCTCACCTCGCCGAGTAATTGCAAAATCTTGAAACTGCGGCTGTTGACTTTGAGTGTGGGGGAGCCCGGGAAGCAGCTCAGGCAATTGCCCAATGAGTAAATAAGATCCTGAAGTATTTGCGCCATGGCGAATTGAAAATGCTATTGTTTTTTAGCGGACCGAGTTTTTGGTGTGCGCGCGTTTTCGTGTGTTTTCGTAGGGAATTGATCGAGGAGAGAGAGGAGCAGGAAATGCGACAAAAAGGAACGAGCCAGCGAGCGAGGCTCAGCTACCGAGTGCCAGCGTAAGCTTTGACTGCTGGACAAGAATTAGTTGACGTGCCGTGGCGCATGCAGAGGTGCTGTTATCCTGGCAAAAAGGGAGAAGAATCGTTATTCAACGCGATGAGAGCCGAGTTGACTAGCAATCTTGAATGGCAAACAAAATAGTTCATGTCATATGTACGGATTAGCATTGTCGAAAGCTCGAGACCACGTAGTGTTGTGAGGGTGGCCCATCCTTGTAGTGGTTAGTCAGCCTTTTTAGTGTTTAGTGACGTATCACCAAGTACGGCTCGGAGGCTGGAGCAGAGTCCTCCTTTATTATTTCTAGTCTTTAACGCTGACAGGCTCCTGCGATTGTACGACTCAGTCCAAGCCACTGTACGATACCCCATTTCTGCATTAATAATATCAATAACCCTTTTGAATTAATACATTCTAGACTGCGCTGAAGAAAAACCAAATACTTTCAACGTGACGTCTACTCAAGCCAAGTAAGCAAGCCCCACGACACCAGCACATGATTGCTCAAGGACCTCTCATTGCTGCAACTCTGGCATCATGAATCCGGCCGGAGGCATTCGTCGCCACGAGTATCCCATAAATGCCGACGACTTTCTTACTTCCATCACCACATCCTTGATTTTGCCATCTCGCAGCAGCACGTCCCGCGGCCGTTTTCGCTGTCGCCGTCCATACAACCTGATGAAGCGCTTGAGCATTTGCTTTTCGCCCTCTGATAATTCTGGTGAATTTTCCAACTCGGAATCAATCATTCGGAGGCTAGACGAGCTGTACGGCTCAGCCACAAGTCCCACCGCCACTTGCTGCACGTACTGGCGAAAGTCTCGCAGAATATTGTGCACTTGGTTGGGGCTCGGGCAAGCACCCGGGTTCGACTCGGACCAGTCGTTAAATGGCTCCGATTCCTCAAAATAATGCGTGTCCTCGGGACTGCATATATTGGGCACAAACGGTGGCGTCATGTTCTGTACTTGGTCCCAAGCAAAATGCTTAAACCATCTGTGATCTTTAATGTCCTCGGCATCATCTGGAAACACGTGTCGCCCAAACAAATCCGTCATTCGATTCGGCCCGGGTGGGCAGCGGTCTTTGTGCTGATACCTCTTTGAGCAGATACGGTTTTCCTTGTCATGAATCATCCAAAAGAGCAAGTCTTTGCACCGATCACTGACAGCTGGTCGTGATGGGAAACAGAATATCTCCTTGTGTTTCTTGCACACAGTCAGCTCAACTTCACCCTACAGCCAACACTACTTACCGCAATGTTTTGCTTCGTTTCCTTTCTGCCCTTGCCTGCTCCAAATGGCGTGAAGCCATACAGACACTCAAACAGAATGATGCCAATGCTCCACTAGTCGCATCTTCCGTCGTAGCCTCCGCCCGCAATCACCTCTGGCGCCATGTATTGGCTCGTACCTACCACCGAGTATGCAGTTGCACGGCATCTGGTGCTACTTCGCGGGTTGAAGTGGTTCAAATCCTTGTATGCAGTCTGGTAGCCTTTGTTTTGCTCATGCGCTGCAACTTTCTTCGCGCCACCTTTGCCAGCATTCGCATCGCCAGTCATGGCATCCCCGTCTGTTGATAGACCAAAGTGCTGAAACAAAGAATGTCTATGCCAGCTGTAAAATGCCGCGTCATGGGACCAGTGGCCGTCAAAAGCGAGGCCAAAGTCAGATATCTTGAGATGCCCCGAAGCTGATATCAGAAAATTGTCTGGCTTAATGTCGCGGTGGATAAACTTGAGTCGGTGCGTTTCTTCCACGGCCAAAATCATTTCCGCAATGTAAAATCGAGCAATTGTTTCGTGCAGCACATTCTCACGCATCAGCATGCCGAGAAAATCACCACCTGGCATATACTCCATCACGAGATAGAGATTGGTAAAGTCTTGAAAGCTCGTTACAAGTGGTACAATCCTACCAACGTCAGCTTCATCAACATTGCTACCTGCTAAACCTACCAGTTTGACCCCTCTGCTGCGACAAGGAAATCCCGTTCTGCGCGCAAATGACCCTCTTGACTGCTCAAAAGCATTTCAGACTTTCGGATCACCTTCATGGCAAACACTTGCGACGGCGCATGAGTGTTCGTCTTCTTCTCGCGCACAAGTCGCACCACCCCAAAGCTGCCCTTGCCCAAGACTTGAACGGGCTCAAAGTTTTGTCGACAATGCGCGCTCATCTTCATCCTTCGTCTTACTTGACTTTGCGCCTTCAGAATGCGGCAATGTCGGAGGTAGCATGATTCTTGGTAGAAAAATGCTCGCCGGATGGCGTCCTTCTCCTCCATGGACATTTGGGGACGGTAGTAGAGCTGCGCCTCCAGATAATGTCGCCGATGGAGTCGCGAGTTTGGTATGGTCAACAACTCGTTGTAGTAAGTTTCCACACTGATCTTGATGGCAGCGGCTTTTTCCGTTGTCAGAATCGTGGGCTTGAAAGTATCCTGACATGACTCCTTGATCGTCGTCAGAGTTTCTGGGTTCGACCTGGCACGTAGAAACCTGTGCGTGCTGCGCTGCTTCAGCCGCTCTCGATTCGAGGTAGATACAAGCGACTCCATCGATGTCTTGCGAGATGAGCTAGTGTCTTCTGGCACCTGGTTGACAATATTGTTCCTTGGCGGCGTCAACGAGTCAGCTTCAACTTGCGTATACATGTTATTGAGGGCTTGCGCCGAGCTGCGTCGACGCCGGTTTCGCGACGGGGAACTGCGAAGAATGACTGTAGTGCTGGGTGTTATTCCAAGAGTGTCGAGCCGTAGCCGCTTCACTAATTCACCGGGCGTCATGGCCTTTTCCTTGTTTGATGAGTGCAGCTCATGGATTCTGTCATCTCGTTTCACGGGCACCAACTGAGCGTCCTCGGATCGGTATTCGATAGTGTTCGAGTTGTGAGAGCCTGCTACTTGGATTAGATTTGTCGCTTGTCCTTCATCGTCATACCCTGTACTTTTACCAATTGCCTTGAATGCTCCTCGCAAATCGGACCATACGCGGGAACTGGCTCGTCGCAGCTTGAGCATCTCCGAGTCCACAGAAACCAAGCCATAGTTGGGCGAATCGACCGAGACTGCCTCTGTAGTTTCCATTATGACAGAATAAAAGTGCTTCGGGTTGACGAGACTGTGGTTAGCGAAATTCCCAGACAATCAATATTGGTTGCCCACGAGCGCCATGCGCCGACATGTGGGCTATCCTGGACGGTGGACTATAACTGTTGAATAGAAAAGGAATGGCGATTATTGGGATGAATTGAAGAAAGAAAGCAATGCGTCATGTTAGGAGTGTTGGAAGTAGGTACCTAATGCCGCGCGGAATGACTTCATGGAAGGAAGGAGGAGTGCAAGCAGCCCTTTCACTGCAGGGAGAAAACACTGAAAGAACGCTGTTGAGCGCGGCAGGCCAAATGCAAAAATGCTGGGCAAATAGTAAAGCCAATCAAAACATCTAAATTCAACTTTTATTCATGACGGAATGCGTCTAGACAAGGCTAGCAGCTACTATCAGGATAGATGATACACAAAGTAATGACTTATACGCCAACCCATGCAATGCAAGTCCTCGCCTTGACACCATCTCGGAACCTTGCAGCCCCTTGAAGCACGCGCCAAGCTCTTGATTGCACGATAGATAACAACATGTAAACTCCAAGCCCGAAAAATGTCCAGCCTAAACTCAGCGATTCTGGTGAGAAGGCTATAAATACAAAGGAAACACGAGATTACAAAACAGACGCTATGCGTTTACTTGATCTCGAGCAGCTTAACGTCAAAGGTCAGCGTGCTGTTGGCGGGAATGCCAGGCAGAGCCTGGCGGCCGTAGGCGAGATTGGCAGGGATAGTCAGGCGACGCTCGCCACCAATCGACATGCCGACGACACCGACGTCCCAGCCCTTGATGACCTGGCCCTTACCAACCTTAAAGGTAAAGGGCTTGCCCTTCTTGTTGGCATCGAACTGCTTGCCGTTCTGGAGCTTGCCAATGTAGCGGACACCGACGCTGTCGCCGTTCTTGACAACGCGGCCGGAGCCAATCTTGCGGTCGTCAACAGTGACGCCCTGAACGACCTTGACACCAACAGCAGCCTTGGTAGAGCCGCTAGGACCTTGCTCAAGGTTCTTGGCGAACTGAACCTTCTTAGCGTCCTTCTTATCGTCAGTTGCGACAGCCTCGCCCTGGTTGTTCTTGAGCTTCTTTTGCTGCTTCTTGGAGAGCTTGACGCCGTCCTTGGAAATCAGCTCGTCAAGGTTCTCAGCTTCCTCGGCAGAGCGCTTGTTCTTGCCCTTCTTGGTGGTATCGACCAGCTGAGGCGCATCCTCGTCCTCCGAGTCGAGCTCGGTGACACGGGGCATGTCAACATCATCGAGGTCGTCGCTCTCATCTTCTTCCTCACACACGGCGTACTCGAGCTCGTCGGGGGAGTGGTCGTAGTCGTCCTCGTCGTCATCCTCGTCATCATCCTCGTCGTAGTCGTCTTCGTCGTCATCCATAATGTAGTTACCAGTAAGGTAAACAGTGTGGGTGCCGGACACGACGAAGAAGACCTTTTCGCCCTGGTTCACGGTGATGTCGAGGGGCTGCTGATAGTTCTGTGAAAAGTTAGCGGGGGTAGGTGGCTAGGCTGTGGCTTTCAGGCTTACCTTCTCCGTATCGAGGGTGCAAATAACAAAGTTTTCGAGGTCAGCGCCCTCCTCGTCATCTGAATCATCCTCATCGTCCTCGGAGTCTTCATCATCATCATCTACCTCGGCGGCCTTACCCTTGCCCTTGGACTTGGACTTGGACTTGGTGGGGGCATCCTCCATATCCTCATCATCATCGTCCTGGGTGGCGGCCAGGAGCTTCTTGATGGCAGCGGCTTGGCTGGACTTCTTGGACTTGGCGGGGTCGCTGGGACCGCCGTTCTCCTCCTCCTCATCATCCTCGTCATCGTCGTCAGAGGCACCGAGAAGAGCCTTAAGGTACTCATCATCAATCTCGTCGTCCTCGTCCTCGTCGAGGCCGGGGAAAGCGCGCTTGACAAGACGGAGGGTAGAACGAGGAATCTTGGGGATATTGCCCTCCTCATCAGCCTCGGGTTCCTCAGTAGGATCAACAGCAGCCATGGTAATGCGGAACTATCAGGTATCGAGTTAGCCTCAGATCTAGTCGGCGACGCAAAAGTCGTGCCGCGGGCCAAAGCAGCTGCATCGGATACTCAATGCAAGCGCAATTGCGACCGGTCTACTATAGTCAACTTACCGAGGCAGGGAAGTCCATGGAGGCGGGAATTAGGATCTCGCCGGGAGGGACCTCGAGGCCATAGACGGGACCAGAGATGCCAGCCATTTTGAAGATGGAGATGTGAAGAAATGAAGGAAAGAAGAGAGAAGATCAAGAAATGATTCGTATATAGAAGGTCAAGTCTACAACGAAAGAGAATCCGAGATCGGGTAGGGAAGAAAGAGGTGGTGGTAAGGGTGTGAAGTAGGATGGAGGGAAAAGAAGCTGGAAGGGCGTCACTTTTTTTTTTCACATGGCGCCGTCGCGGCCTCTGGAAAAAATCTTTGTCCAGCAGTTTTCTGCCGCCCACCTAAATACAGGCTAGGCTACAGCCAGGGACTGCCCCATCAAAAAGCACACTGAGCCAATCCGAGGCTGCGATAAGCGCTTATCGAGGCTCCGCAAAGCTGCTGTCTCAGCAACCAAGAAAAACCCCGCCAGAATTTAAGTGGGCACTACAATTCTGTTCCTCCACCGCCTTCAACGTTGTCATGTTAATAAATACTGAGCATGCATAGGACCGGTCAGTCAAGGGAAAAAGCTATTTCGATCTCGAAAATCTTCCGATTCAAGACCCTGAACTCATGCACCTCGGATATTGTGGGACGAATTTGCTGTTCTGGGATATCTTATCGCGGGCCACTTGGACCACAAGAGACTACAACGTGCGATACTTTAGTAATATCAACTATTCACACTCTGGAATTCATAGCGTCCTTTTTAGGTAGCCATTGGTACCAAGAGCTTAGGTAGACGGCTAGACTCTGGAAAAAATAAAAGTATACAAGATAGACTGTGCCAAGTGTACAGTCGGTGGGCTGAGAGGTGAGTCTACAGGAGGGTGGAGGCGCTGTACTTGTGGGCCTGCTCGGTGGCGGTACCTGTCGAGCTTGTAGTCTTTGCCGCCCAACACTATCGGCGGCATAAAACTTGTGACGGCTCGAAACCTATTTCTTGAATTTGAAACGTGAGCTTTTGTGCATATGAATAGATGGTGGCAGGAAATGGTGATGAGCAATTGGGTTCGAATCACATTGTGGGCCTTGCCCTGTGTAAGTCGACCAACGGTAAAGCTGGTGGGCAACTGCAGCGGCAAAAGGATCATATTTGATATAGGTAGGCGGTGGGCTCGCTGAGTGCTGTGTGTACAGAGTAGTGATCAATCTGTATGTAGATGCCCTGAAAATCTGGCACGTGGTCGTTTGACAAGATTCCTTTCCGCTCGCACGACACTGCCCTCTTCTGCCTTTACAAAGAGACTTTAGAACCAGAGGCGTCATGTGCGGCATATTACTCCGGGATACAATAGAGAAAGTTCCCCGTGAGTAGCCAATGCCAGTAATAGGAAAGACCTGTGTTTCCGCGGCTCGACGTGATGCGATTCCGGAGAACCGGCGTCCCGCCTCGCTCACGGCACACAACTGAACCGCAGCTGTTTTGCTGGCCTGTTTTGCTTCATGACGTTTCTCCTATATGACCTTTGCAGTCTCAACTTTCAATGTTGCCTACCCTCCATTGACAAGCAAAAAGGGAGCGCCAAGGCCACCGAGCAGCCGCCACTACCACAAAGTACACGCGGCGCCGAAACATACCAGTACGAGCAACAGGAGCATCATCACCGCAGACTAAAGATTGAGATCAGAAAAATAAAAAGACCTTCCCTGCCCGGTTTTGTTTGCTACGTAACTGAAATCTCAGTTGGAAAGGCGCAGTAGAGACGGCGGGCATAGAAAACCTGCACCTCGTCTCAATCTTAAACAGGAGCCGAGATTATATCCAAGCATGGACTAGTTGGTTGCGAGACTGGCAACACAACCTTTTGCTCCTTTATAGTGACTTTCACGTCGCAACTCCAAGCGCAAGTCCTCCATCATATCTCGCCAATCTCGAAAGATTCGAAGCCTTGCTGGGAAACAAAAAGGTACATGGCAACCAACTAGCGCAACTCCAACCCGAC
This sequence comes from Beauveria australis, assembly GCA_030411535.1. NCBI lineage: Eukaryota > Fungi > Ascomycota > Sordariomycetes > Hypocreales > Cordycipitaceae > Beauveria > Beauveria australis. The sequence goes on along the minus strand of JAPERH010000019.1, from coordinate 21,974 downwards.
CTAGCCTGTGCCACAAACGACGCCGACAACGTTTTTTGGGGTCCTATTCTTGAGAGTAGCCGGATTGTCGACGCCCCATAATCAAAGCCAATCCCGATCGGGGGTCTCTTGCAAAAAGGGCAGCCCAATTCTTTTGAGATTCGCGGAAAGGGGTGTGGACTTTTGAGTCAGGATAGCAGCTCAGCTGAGGAGACATTATAATCATGTTTCACTCAAGTCGAGGGAAGGGTAAAAAATGACCCGATAAATAAATGTTAACCTATTCATAGGACGAACTTGTTTTGGTGAGAAATGTAGAAGCGTAGTCCCCCCTGAACGCTGATACCTAGTGAACAATTTGTATGCCGGGAAACGATCGCGCGAGAACCAACATCAGCTATCTTGCGGCGGGATCAGCTGACTTTGGAGCTTATGCTTGCGTGTGCTTCAATACCGCGCCGCTAGATCAAGCTCGTAGTCTCTGCGCCCACCACCATCGCTGTCCTTGGCCCCGAAATTTGCATCCACTCGAGGGCCTATAGATTTTTGACTGCTTCTTGCGCAATGGTAAACAAGTAGGTTGCCATCTCTCGCCAGAGCTATAGGGCATTGGCCTCCATTGACTGTCTGGTCTGAAGTGGCTGTGCTGACCGAATCATATTCAAAGTCTGAATCCGACAAGACAACTTTTGCTCGAGTGCCTTCCTTCGTGCAGACTCAGCCATGCTAATATAGCTTAGACCAGCACGGAGCTGGATCTACTTGGCGTAGCTGTCGTTGGTATCACATCAGGCTTGCCTGATTCATCTGCGACCAGGGTGGCTCTGGCTTCGCAAGCACGCGATGATTGATCATGGGCCCTTCGCATGTCACCATCTTTCTATGCTTTGATTGTGTCTTAGTCGCTACCTCAAGGAGCCTTTTCAAAAAGCTCCAGGATGGGTTTGGCGGCCTATCTCCGTGTTAGCACGCTCAAATTGCGCAGCAACTGCAGCCCACTTACGTCAATAAACTTTTCCAGGTTCTGGTCCAGGTTGGCAAGATCCTCCTTGCGGCGCATGTTTTCGGCAATCAGCTTCTGCTTCCTCTTGAGCAGCTCTTGTCGACGCTGCTCTAGGCCCTCTCGTTCGGCTCTCTCATGCTCAATCCTCGCATACATGAGCTCATTTTCGTCATCGGTGGCGCGGTCTGGGTTCTGCGCGAGAAAGTCCTCTACCGGAATCAGCGGCAGCTGCTGATATTTGTGACTATAGAAAGTATTAGCTCAGCCATATGCAGCAACCGTGCACCTGGGCTCGTGAGAGCCAGCTTTTCAACACGTACTCGTACGACTCGCAGGCAACAATCTCGCCCTGGAGGTGACGCTGCTCGTAGTACAGGTTCTGCAGCTGCAGATGGAGGCGGTCGACGTCCTGACGGCGCTCGGCCGTCTGTGTCTTGGTGCCCCGCGCCGCAAACGACGCGTTTCGTTGCAGGCCGCGCAGGTGCGAGATGCTCGTCAGGAGACGCTTCTGCTGCTTGGCAATTTCGACCTGGTTTTCGGGCGTCGGGCGCGTGCTGGCCTGAGCGACTAGTTGCAGCAGGTCGAGGGCCTGATCGCGTGCCTGGTCCGACACCTGCAGGACAGCGGCGAGGCTGGGGTCGTTGATGATTTTGTCGACAGTCATTTGGACGATGGCTTCGGTGCAATGATGTGGTCGTTGTGTCGATTCCCAAACGTTGGTGGTAATTTGCGGTGTGTTGCAAACAGACCAGCAGCAAGTTACTGGCAACGATCGAGCTGGGTCAACTTCGGAATGCAGGCCCGCCAAGCTAGCCACACTTGCGCAAGCCACAGCAGCCTCAAGTGCTGGGCAATAATCCGTATAGCAGGTGCTGTTGCGCCGAATCCAGCGGCCGAGGCAGGGTCAGCCACCGTCAGCCTCTCCACGCCACTTGATCTTGTTACAAACGGGGACTGCCGCCAAGGTTCTCACGTCACGACATATTCCGGCGTGCATCAAATACGGAAAATCCCTCTTCTTTCGCTCTTTTTGTCGTCCCGACATGCCAGTGCATGCGTAGATTCCCCGTGCTGCGAAACTCTATCTTTGCCGCTTCACCATCGGTACTCCGAACGCACGTTGGCCTGGGCCGAAATCAGCATCCGCAATTCCCCTGGGCGAATCGCCTCGCATCGCTCTTCTCCACCCACGTTGGCTTTGTTGAGAAGCTGGCATCCATTAATAAACCGCAGGGACCCCCATTTCTCCTTCACCTTACCCAACCAATTGCTGCAGAGGCCGACTGCTCGTGCCGCATCCCATTCGACGTCGATCCGAAAATATTTCGCTGCACCGTCTCACGTCCTCTGCAGCCCAGCCAGCCAGCCGCAGCAGCAGCAACCCTTTGGACACCTGCGCGCGCCCGGCCTCCTCTTCCTCCCCTCATGAGTTGTTGCGTCTAGCCCCAACCCACCCCGCGGCCATTTCACCCACCATGCCGACCGTCACAGCTTTGACACCAACTTGCTCCGGCAGGCCGAGCAAGAGCGAGGACGCCCTCACGTCCGCGACGACATCCGGCGCCGACACCGCCGCCAACGACCATCCGTCCCTCAACCGTCGCCGCCACTCCTTTTCCCTCCCGCGCCGCAAGTCCATCGTCGGCCAAATCATGGATACCGAGGAGAGCCTGCTGCTCAAGGTCGACCTCTTCCTCTCGGAGCTGGAGCGCCGCCTCGAGTTCATCGAGCGCTATGGCGACATGGGCCGCGACTACAACTTTTCCCGCGCCTTTTCCACTCTCCAGGCCGTCCGCACCCGCTGCTCCCAGGCTTCCGAGGAAGTCATTGGTGCCGGTCGCCGCCGTCTGCATGTCATGGTTGAGACGCTAGAGACCCGGTACCAGGAGACGCTGGCGGCGACTGAGTCGCTCCACGAAAAGGCTTGCGTCGGTATTGATCTGCTCGAAGGCATGCTATCAGAGTTTGAGGAGCGTGCTCACAAGCTGCGCGAGCAGAGCTTTGCCAATGCCGCCACCGCCGCCGGGGCCTTTATGGGCGAGGGTCGTCGTGTAGCCACGGAAAGCATCGAGCGTGCCAGAGAAGTCATGGACGAGGGTTTTGAGCGCGCCAAGCGTGCCGCCCTGTCTCTGGAGGAGCACATCCAGCAAGCCATTCTTTTGGCAAAGGAAAGACGACTCTTGGCGTACCATGAGCTGCCCGTCCCGTGGCGCAACAACCCTCACATCCACAAAGGCTATCGCTTTACCGAGACGAAGCTCGAGTGCGTGTGCTCCATGTTCAACATTTCCAACGAGTTTATCAACATCTGGTCTCACGCTCTCGGCTTGGTGCTGGTGCTTGCCGTCGCCTGTTACTTTTACCCGACCAGCACCAATTTTTCGCTCAGCACCAAGAGCGACGTCTTTGTGGCGGCCGTCTTCTTCATCATGGCCTGCCTCACGCTCGTGTGCTCCGTCATCTGGCACACGATGAACTCTGTCGCCGACGTCAATGCCATCTCCATCTTTGCCTGCGTCGACTACACGGGTATCTCCCTGCTCATCGCGGCGTCCATCATGACGACCGAGTACACGGCGTTTTACTGCGACCCCATCAGTCGCTGGACCTATATGCTGCTGACGGCCTTTCTCGGCGTGGGCGGCGTCATCCTGCCCTGGCATCCCAAGTTTAATGGACCGGAGATGGCTTGGGCGCGCGTCGCCTTCTTTGTCGGCTTGGCCCTGACGGGCTTCATGCCTATTCTGCAGCTGCTCTACACGCACGGCTCCGAGTTTGTTATTGATTTTTACTCGCCCATTCTCAAGTCGGTGCTCGTCTACTTTGGCGGCGCCATCGTGTACGCGAGCAAGATCCCCGAGTGTTGGTGGCCTGGCATGTTTGATTACATTGGCGGCAGCCACAACCTCTGGCACGCTGCCGTGCTCGGTGGTATCATGTTTCACTACACAGCCATGCAGCAGTTCTTTGCCAATGCTTTTGGTCGCGCTCTCGGCGGCTGCCCTGCCTACTAGACAACTTGTATCTGCCGCATACATGGTGATGACAGCCGCAGGTGGCACTTTTATATATGTACGATGTTGACGCAGAGAATATGAGGGATGTGGGTTATGCGGACGGACGGTATATGATTGACGACAGAGGTCGCCTCGCCTGGCGGCTAGTTAACTGTCCATTGGCGGATGGAAGATGAGATGCATCGGGATGCTGCATACATTTACCGCATCATACATACGGGCGTTCGGGACACATTTGATATCTGGCATTTTCACATTCGTTTCTTCAGCATACATTACTCGTTAGATGAGTAAACCGCACAGTTCTTCGGGATTACTGCGTGGATGCTACACGAGCCTTTTCACATGTTCATAAATCAAAGACATTAAATTTCACTCTCTTAGAGCCGTCCTGATGTATCCCAGATGCATTCGTAAACGTGTATGCGTTGTGAAGAATGATATTCGTTCCAATGAAATGAAATGACAGCCGATCCGAAAACCACATAAAAAATTAAAAACCGTAAATTCGTGAGGACGTCAAAAGCGTCTGCCTAGCAAGAGCAAGGCTCGTAATCATTGAAACCCTTCAAGTACAATACCTTTAGAAACGAAATTAAACAGCCAGTACAGACAGGCCCGTGCTACTGCGCGTGGACGACAATGTCGGCGTAGACGTCGTCGGGAATCTGCTTGATGATGCCAATAGTGACACTCTTGATAAGGTCGGCATTGAGCGGCGGAAACGACCGCAGGACCTTGTTCGGGCTACGCGCATCCGCATTAGAAACCCGGGAAAACTAAAAACAAGAGAAAGAAAAAAACATTCATAAAGACCCCGACGGGCACATACCTGGGAGACTGGAGAATCTGCGCACGCATAATGGTGAGCTGCGCCACGATGCACAGGATATTCAGGTGCGGCCCGTACGCGAACAAGAAATCCCAGAGCTTGAGCACCTCGGGCAGTGGCGGTGTGCAGGCGCAGAGCGTCAGCACCGAGGGAAAGGCGTAAATCTCGGCCGACAGCCCCTTGGCAGTGAGGTACATGCTGAGACGGGGGTCGACGACGGCGAGCACGCGGTCGACAAGCGCGAGGCCGCGGTGCACGCCCGTCATGGCGCCGCGAATGTAGGCGGGGCACTCCCGCGTCAGGAGCGTGTGGAAGGCGGCGAAAGCCTCACCTTCGCTGCGCGCCGCGTACAAGAACGGCGCCGCAAGCACGTTCATGCCCTGCACGTAGGTGCCGGGTTCCGGCGCGCCGGACCGCGACGCCGTCCCGGACATGCTGCCGCCGGTGAGCGATTCTAGTGTCGGCCGCGCCGACGAGTGGCTACTGCCAGGCCGGCTGGGCGCCGCCACCGCCGCGTCATCACCTCCTCCACGCGCCGTCTGCCGTTCCTCTGCGCGCGCGTCGTGCAACTTCCAGGCGACGGCGTTGAGGAGCCGAATGAGGCTCGCCTCGCTGACGCGCCGCCGGAAGAGCGGGTCCGTCGTCAGCGTGCGAAAGGTGTCGTTGCGGATCTTGGCGTAGGCGGGCGACGCGCCACGGTGGATGAGGGCGAGGTAGTCGTCTGTGGGCGTGATGGGGGCGTCGAGCAGGACGAGCCAGACGTAGATGCGGAGGGTGGACTGTCATGTTTCCCACACGGCTGCGTCAGTTTTCTGCGTCCCACATCTGGATTATATGATACATGCTTGCGCGGAAGGAGAAGGAGCAACACGTACCATGCCGTCTTCGGCACTCTTGACGCCTTCGTCGACGACTTTCCACCGCGCGCTCTCCAGCGCCCCAATAAAGTCACCGTCGTTGGGGCCCTCGCGGATAATCTGCTGCAGCGAGAGGTGGCCGTGCGAGAAGACGGGCTTGCTGCTCCCCGTCCGCCGCGTCGCGCCCACGGCGTTCATCTGGTGCATCATTGGCGAGATGGCGTCGCTATTGGCGCGGCCTCGGGTCTGCCTCTGCTGCGTCGTCGTACTTGTCGTCGTCGCCGGCACGACCACTGTTGTTGTTTTTGTTGTTGTCGTCGTCGCCGACGGCATCAGCGACGTCGGTGGCGCGACGAGGCCGCCGGGATTCCGCACCGGAGAGGCATTGCGATGCAGCGCGTCGCGGTAGTGCGGCGAGATGAGCAAGCTCCCTTGGCTCGCGGCTTTGGCGCCGAGCGTGTGAGCGGATTGCAGCCGGCGTAGGGCGCGGTGCGTGCGCGGCGACGGCGGCGGCTGGAGGTCCGTGTGGAGGAGGGAGCTGTGCTGCGTCGGTTGCTGGAAGTGGTGGTGAGCGGTCGGCGTTGTGCCCTCGCGAGAGGGACTGGTGGTCATTGTGAGTCTTGGGCAGGGCCCGAGAAGGGGGGGTGAGGAAGAGAGGCAGATGATACATAGACTGGTCGCGAAACCGCGTAGAGTGGTGGCGGTTTAGTGGGGTGGCTGGTATGGTGGGACAGGTGAGGCAAAGCTGGCTCAGCCTTGCGTATTGAGGACTGCTGTTTCAGATATGTGTTATTAATAATTATACCTGTCTTCAATTGAAGAGGGCTTTTCAACTCAGGCTTTGAAGGATAGCAATCCGGTGCTAGCATGGTGTGATATGTACGTTGTTACGTGTGTGGTAGTCATACCTGACCACTGAACACTAGTTATGTTAGTACAAGAAGTTGCTCGAGCCGTGCTCTCTTTTGAAACGGGCAATTGATGAAATACCAATCATGTCTGAGCCGACTCAAGATAGGGGTCTAGGCTCATATTGAGACAGCGGATAGGGGTCTAGGCTCATATTTCAGACAGCAGCTTATATTTAGATTGTGGAAGAGTGTTTCAGTAAACATGGCAAGGGCCTCGAGCAGTACTCCTTAGACAATCCGGCTGATCGGCAGGCCTAGAACGATGTCAAGATGCTGTAATAGCTGCTGGTGGCTATGTGTGTGCGAGAGAGTGGCAATTCTATAGTCACATTTACAGTTGCTTCATGTTTTCACCTCCTTTCTAGGCTGAGAGCTAGTGTGATCTTGCGATGCTGGAAATACAACAAGTGTCGCTCCGATCAAGCGTGGTATCGTAGATCTTGACGACGAACAGGTTTGAGCCAAAAGGCCAAGAGGCTGGCACGACATGTACCAAGAAAGGTATGCCGGACGGCACATCGGTGCCGTGTAAACTGCCGGGGCCCTCGCCAGGCCATCTGGATGTAGCTTGGCCTTGGCCGGTTTTGCCGGCGCGTGTGCCGCGTTGAGGTAGTATTATATTTGGGGGGGGAGGGTCGTAAAGGTGGCAACAGATGGAATTCGAAAATGACGTCTATGAGGGACCAGAGGAAAAATGGAGTCGAAGAAGAAGCTCGATGGATAAAGAGGATAAAGAAGATAAATAATTGGAATGCGAGATGAAATATGGTGCTGATGGAACCGGATCGTCGGGCGATTGGTCATGATGAAAGAAATCGAGGTCCAAGATCTTGTAGCCGGCTGGTCAAGGGCCGCGTTTGTAAGCAAATGTCGCCTATAATTGCAGAAGCCAGAAGGGTCGTGCGCCTGGAACGAAGCAGAGGCGCGCTGTAAATGACGCTGCAGCACATCTCTAGCGCCTTCACTGCTTTGGTTCTCCAAAATATAAATAGCAGCTACAAGTATCATTCACATGATCTATTCGGCATTTCTTCCCGACACATTAGGTACTCGCGACCTCGCTCAACATCCACTGAAATCTGTGGATTGGCTTTTGCTCCTCCAGGCTAGAGCCGATGGCGACATCTCTCCATGTGGACCTACAACGACATCCTGATGTCGTGATTCTCCATCGTCTCCGGCGTCGATGAACAAAACAGCCGACGACAAGGAAAAGAAACGAACAAAAAAGGCTCGTCGGGGTGGACAAGGCAATCATGGAACCGCATTTAGCCAAGACATCTCTCCCCTCCATCAAAACAACAACCCCGCCACCTCGCGATTCCGTCCTCGCCCACCACACCAACACCTACCAATTTCTCCTTCCCTGGATATCGTCTCGTCCCGACCACCGCGATTCCCGATCCAGCAGCCTTTCCGCTGCCCTCCCCATCAGACGCCTCTTTTTTGTCCCTTCTCCGGCTTTCTTCGCTCCCTGACAAGTCACACTTGTTCCGCCGTCGCCCTGCTGACCCCACGCCGACAAGCCGCGTCTGACGCAGAACTCAACGTCGACTGGTTGGGCGTGTGTCTCGTGGCTCGTCGGCTTACACAACGCTACTCCCTCACCCGGCCAAGCCACAACATTCACGGCGCCGGTGCTAAATACCTTCGTGTTACCTGTCTACGTCGGCGGCGTGGGAAGCGTGGCCTCGACGGTTTTCTTCTTCTTGCCCAGCTTGCTGTTGCGCCCAGCCTCATCTCTGCCAGAGACGCTTCGCACACTGCCTCGACGCCCGAAAGGCAGCTTGGCCCTGACTTGGCCGGCACCTACCGTACCGTACTGTCTCAAATCTTGCCACGCCGTCATTTATCAACATCGACATGACGGCGTAGCTTCGGCCTCACCTCTGCGATATAAGGCCCTCCCCTCCCGCTCTCCTCGCTTCCTCTTCCTCCGCCTTCACACGAAAGTCCCAAGCCACAGACATGCCGGGCATCTCCAGTAAGATCGGCCATGGCCTCGCCAAGGGTCTTGGCATCCGGGTGGAGGACCCTGACCGCGGCCGCGATACCATCACCAGAGGCGAGTCTGTCATGTCCACCCAGACCAGCGACTCCTTCTTCGAAGGCCCTCCCACTTCTCTCGAGTGGATTCAGGAGCAGGTTCCCACACGTCAAGAGACAACCGCCTACATCAAATCTTTATTTCCCTTCCTCTCATGGATCACGCATTACAATCTGCAGTGGTTCGCTGGTGATCTCATCGCCGGCATCACCATTGGTGCTATCCTCGTTCCTCAGGGCATGGCCTATGCCATGCTGGCTAATCTAGAGCCCCAATTTGGTCTCTACTCTTCTTTCATGGGCGTCGTCATCTACTGGATCTTTGGTACCTCGAAAGATATTTCCATTGGTCCCGTCGCTGTGCTCTCCACCGTCGTCGGCACCGTCGTGACAGATCTGACATCTTCTGGCTTGCCTTACTCGGCCAACATTATTGCCTCTTCCCTGTCCATCATTGCAGGCTGTATTGTGTTGGGAATGGGTCTACTTCGCCTTGGCTGGCTGGTTGATTTGATTTCCATTACATCCCTGTCTGCCTTCATGACAGGTTCTTCCATCACCATTGCCGTCAGCCAGTTGCCTGCTCTCCTCGGTCTTCACAGCTTCTCCAACAGAGATGCCACGTACAAAGTTTTCATCAATTCCTTGAAAAACCTCCCTCACATCAAGCTTGATGCCGCCCTCGGTCTTACCGCCTTGTTTCAACTGTATCTCATGCGATATACGCTGACCCGCGCCGCCGAACGATGGCAGAACAAGAAGCGCCTCATCTTCTTTGCCAACACCATGAGAACCGTCTTTGCCATTTTACTCTACACCATGATCTCGTGGCTCGTCAATCGAAACCGGCGCGAGCAGCCGGCCTTTCGCATCCTTGGCGCCGTCCCCAAGGGCTTCCAGAACGTCGGCTCTCCTCATTTGGACAGCGCGCTCATTTCCAAATTTGCCAAGCACTTGCCCGCCACCGTCATTGTCATGCTTGTTGAGCACATTGCCATTTCCAAGTCTTTCGGCCGTGTAAACAACTACACCATTGATCCTTCTCAGGAAATGGTTGCCATTGGCATGACCAACATTCTCGGACCCTTTCTCGGCGGTTATCCCTCCACTGGCTCCTTCAGCCGTACTGCTGTCAATTCCAAGGCCGGCGTTCGCACGCCTGCTGCCGGCATCATTACTGGTCTCGTAGTATTAATTGCCACCTATCTTCTTACGACAGTCTTCTTCTACATTCCAAGCGCTACTTTGGCTGCCGTCATTATCCACGCCGTCGGTGATCTCGTCACACCTCCCAACACTATCTACCAGTTTTGGAGGGTCTCGCCTCTTGAGGTATTTGTCTTCTTCATTGGTGTCTTTGTTAGTGTCTTTGTCCACCTTGAAGAAGGCTTGTATGCCACGGTCAGTCTTTCAGCGGCTATTCTTCTCTTCCGTATTCTCAAGGCACGTGGCCGATTCATGGGCAAGGTCCGCGTTCACTCCGTTCTCGGCGACCACGTCATTGGAGCCGACCACTCGGAGGTTGTTGGCGAGTACGGCACCTTTACTGAGACGCTGGAGAGCTCTTCACGCAACGTATTCTTGCCTCTGGACCACGGCGATGGCTCCAACCCCGAGGTTGAGCTCGAGAATCCGTACCCTGGCGTCTTTATCTACCGCTTCTCCGAGGGTTTCAACTACCCCAACGCCAACCACTCTCTAGAGTACCTTGTCGACTATATCAAGGCCCAGACACAGCGCACCAGCCCCGAAATGTTTGACCGCAAGGGTGACCGACCGTGGAACAACCCCGGCCCCCGCAAGACGGCCAAGAGCCGCCAGACCCACGAGGATCGACTGCCGACCCTCAAGGCCATCATTCTCGACTTTAGCTCCGTGAACAATGTAGACATTACTTCGGTCCAACGCCTCATTGATGTGCGCAACCAGCTTGACAAGTACACGGCCCCCGAGGTGGTGGACTGGCACATTTCCTGCATCAACAACCGCTGGACCAAGCGCGCCCTCATTGCCGGCGGCTTTGGCGTGCCCACGACACCCTCCGACAGCGTTCCGCACCGCTGGCGCTCCATTTTCAGCGTGGCCGAGATTGGCGGCAAAGACTCTGCCGCTGCAGTCGCCGAGGAAAGCGCACACGACCTGGCTTTTCGCCAGAGCCTAGCGGTTGACGAGGAGATGGGCAAGGCGGGCGATCTAGGCGACTCGGACTTGGACTCGCCCGTCTCTACAGCATTCGATGACGAGAAGCCACCGAATTTGGTAGGGACGATACGCCAGCGTCGCAAGGGTGCGGTCGTCAGCGGTTTAGACAGGCCACTCTTCCATGTTGACCTGACGAGCGCCGTTCAGAGTGCCATTTTCAACGTTCAGGCGAGGGAAGAATTTCGCGCTGCGTCTAGAACAGAGGCGTCTTGATTCTGGACATCTTTATGCATTTGTGATTTAGCGAACATAGTTTTGCATTAGCGTTTTGTTATCTTACTGAGTGAGGCTGGTGCATTTGAGCAGACCATGACATGCTTTCGATATGAAGAATACCATTCTTTAGTAAACTTCCAAGCATCTGACACATGTACTTTTTGCATCGAAATTTCGGAAATAGCATATGATGTAGATGTGGCGGTGATAATGGCAATTAAGATCACGTGATTTCGCGACAAGAAACTCGCGTTCAGTCACGCTGCATCTTTAGCCTTTTATCAACTACACCACGTCAACTGTCCCAGCCTACTGAAATCAGGCCTGTTTCTTCCCAGCAAAGACTTGAGTTCCAAACTCCTACGGAGACATCGACTTGTGCGCGGCGCCACCACTGCCATGCCGGTGGGCATTCAGCGGCTTAATGCCCGGCGAACACAGCCCAACCCCAACATTGTCTTTATAAAGCCTCTGCCCGGGCCCGACTCCTCTACCGCCGAAAAATTCCTCGAGCGAATCGCCGCGCAATGCCGTACGCTCCTCCGCCAGCCCCTTTGCTCCTCCCTCCTTGCTTCTCGCTAACAGTCCCGCCAGTCCCCATCATGAAGGAGCACCACCTCTCCGTCGTCACGCTCGAAGAGTACGAGCCCAACCGCGAATTCGTCGGCCGCAATTTCAACGCCGGCGAGGTCATCCAGCTCGTCCTGAAATCGGTGCACGCGCCGCACCGGTGGCTGCCGTTTCGGTACGTGCAAATGGTCATGATGCACGAGCTCGCACACTGCACACACATGCACCACGCGCGCGCGTTCTGGGCCGTCCGGGACGCCTACGCAGCCGCCATGACGGCGCTCTGGGAAAAGGGATACACGGGGGAGGGAATATGGGGCCGGGGCGCGACGCTCGATACCGGCGCGTGGGAGCGAGACGTCGTGGGGGAGGAGGAGCCGCTCCCCGCGCATCTCTGCGGGGGCACGTATAGATCGAGGGGGCGGGGGAGCCGCAAGCGGAAACCGAAGCGGTCGTGGAAGGAACAAAAGGAAAGACGGATTGCGAAAAAGTTTGGCGTGAATGGAATGGCGCTGGGCGCGGACGAGGCGGAAAAGGTTAAGCTGGAGGGTGGGAAAAAGGTGGTTGGGAGGCCGCGCGTGGCGGGGAGCGCGAGGGGCAGGGAGCTGAGAGCGGCGGCGGCGCTGGCGAGGTTTGACAAGCAAAAGGTGGAGGATGTGAAGAGTCAGGGAGAGGATGAGGAGGGTGAAGAGACGGAAAGTGGTAGCGAGTATGAGGTGTACTTGGAGGAGGAGGAGGAGGAGAAGGATGATGCGGTGGACTTGGATGGGAAGAAGATGAAGGACGGAGATGGCGGCGCCATGGTCAAGGTGTGCGAGGACGAGGACGGCAACGACCCATCGGCGCGCAACGAGCGCGACGAACTGCGGAGCGTGTTTGCGCGGCCGCCGGGCTTCAAGGCCGAACGGGACGGCGGGAGGAGGAATGCGGCGGACGCTGGGCGGCCGCGCGTCAAGACCGAGCCGGAGAGCAGCAGCAGAGGCAGAGGCAGAAGCGCCGAGACGGATATGCTGCGCGAGGTTACCCCCGTTAGCACGCGGCCGCTGCGTCTACACGACATTCCGCACATCCGCGACGCTATGCCACCCACCAAGCCAACACTACCAACCCGCAAAGAAGGAGCATCAAGACCAGTCACAGCGTCGTCGTCGTCGTCGTCGTCGTCGTCGTCGTCGTCGTCGTTGCCGCCGACTGCGGCCACACCAATCCCAACCACGCGACCAGCCATTACAATCCATCGCCTTGCCGCTTCACCGGCACCGAAGCGGCAACGTCCGGCAGCAGCGCCGTCGACAGAGAATGGTGATGCGGCGGGCGCTGGGACGTGCCCGCTGTGCTCGCTGGAGAATGACGCGACGGCGGTGCGGTGCGCGGCGTGCGGCAACGTACTGAGGGCGGACGCGGTGCAAGGCGCGTGGAGGTGCGGCGGCGCGGCGTGCGAGAGCACGGGGTATTTGAATGCCGGGGACTGCGGCGTGTGCGGTCTCTGTGGTAGGCGGAAACCGTGATGGGGAGGGGGGGTAGGGGAAAGGGATGATGGTAATTATGATTATGATGGATGAATATAACGACTGTCTAGGGCTACATTGTTGGGTTTTAATTGCTGCGATGGGTGTAACTACTATGGCATTTTTGGAGTTTGGATGGCTTTTACGAGCTATGATCTGCTGTCTTGATACACATTTTCAGCCTCTGCGCATTTTCAATTCTTACACACGTTCAGAATCTATAATGTCCCATCTCTACAAATCTTGCCGGTTCTGCCATGGACACTCGCAAGGCAAGATGCGTGGGATGGTTGCCTACTGATACGCCTCGTCCATCTCTACGCTGCTAGCCGTCACATTCAAGCAAACGAGTTGCAAGCAAGCGCACAGAAACAACCTCGACCGCCGGTCTGTCAAAAGGCTGTTTGCTGCTCTATGTTAACCAACATCACCAGCCTCGAGCACCATGCGAAGCTTCTGTGCTGTACTGTGCTCCTACCGCATCGGGCAGCCTGGTGGGGGAACCGGACCTGCACGTCTCCGGGGCGAAGACATGATGAGGCTGGGCTTAACCAATGGGGTTGCTGCCAATGCGTTGCAGGGTGTTGTCGTCTGTCCATGTGCCTCTCCACTTGGCCAAGGCGGCAGCTTACAACCGACTTCAAGAAGGGGTGGACCAGGTTGTCGTGCGAGAGGAGCAGAAACTTGTGCGCCCGGCGGACCAGGATGGCCGGCCCCATCATTTCTCAACAAGAGAATCCGGTAGTTCAAGAGTTGTGTCCGATCTACCAAAAGCGTCAGAGGCGCACCCCCTCTACCCAATGCCCTCCGCAGCCCAGCGCCATTGGTTTGCGAGCCGGACAGCCAGACGAGCTGCTATCCATATATCAGTTGGTACTACAAGTGGCGGTAGACTTGAAACAGTGTGCCATCGCGCGGGCGGGGTATTCAGTCTGTGCAGACTCTGGGGAAAACGCCAGATTGAAGAGCCTAGCTCGGTCGGGCTGGTGGTTTTTTGTTCGCATTTACCCCGCAAAGTAAAGAAACGAGCCACGTCCCCTAGCGCCGCCAGCGTCGTCAGGAGGTGTGCGGTCATCACAGCGGGGTCTGGTGAGGCCAGAGGGGACTTGGATCTTGCCTGTTGCGTAAAATGTGGCTTTTCTGATAAAGCAAGTCTTGCAAATTGTCAGGCGTCTGGTTGGACGGAGTCGGGGAGCAAGTGCCGAGGGAATTGGCTGGATGGCACTGGAGGGTGGTGGGGGGAAATGCAGTTCTAGATGCATCTTGCGTCGTGGTGTGTCGCAACCTAGTCTTTTGAAGAAAGAAAAAAAAAGGTCGGTTGATCATGAATGTCTGGCAAAGGCCTGCCAGGCTGTCTGTTCTGTAACGTCGACCACCCACTTGTGGGCCACACCCACCTGTGGGCCACCCAACCACCAAAACAACGCATCGCGGAAAAGCTTTATAATAAATACAAATAAAATTAAGATTACAAATAAAATATATCACTAGATAGCCCAGAAGCCAGAGAATCAATCCATCGATAGATTAATGATTGGTTGTGTGGAAATGCCGGTCAATTGCTCGTCAAGCTGTCGGCGTGTGTTTTGAACCTCAATAACTTGAACAAATGATTTGTTTGGGTCTGTAATAACTGTTTGACGTTTTTTTGGCTTCAGGATAGTAATATCAGCTTCAAGTTGCTGGATTCGGCTCTCTGCAAGGGATATCTGGGCTCGTTGTATATCAAATTGCTTCTCAATCTTCTGCTGCATTAGCCGGATCGAACGCTCGCTGGTTGACGGCTTCGTGCTTTCGGAAAATAGGTGGCGAATATCTCTTTTATTGATAGGCGTATTATACTGAGGAAGGCCTTCTTCGAGTGCTCTTTTCGGCCGCGGAGGTGTTGTTTTTAGTGTTGTTGGAGCCGGCTGAAGCAGAAGTTTGCTCATCAACGGATGCGTCATACAGACCGGCCATAATCCTGATGTTCGCCAGCCTGCACGAACGTTGTTTTCTGTTATTCCGGCCTCTCTGGCGATAGAGTAACACTCAAGAAAAATTCTCTTTCCAACAGGCGAAGACGCGGTGTCAAGAGGGCGTTTTCCAAGCTCGTTTTTATAGCTTCTTTTGACGGCACTAAAGACGGCTACGTCAAGAGGTTGAAGAACGTGAGAGCTGTGAGCCGGCAGGAACAGAAGGTATATATTGTTATAATAACATTCGCATAGGAATTCATCAGTACAGTGGCTTCCGTGGCCGTCGATAATAAGAAGTCTTCGCTCAAAGGGTCTTGCTGGCTTCGTCTCAGGGATAAAGATCGTCTTGAGCCAGTGAACGGCAATAGTATCGTTTGTCTAGCCTCTCGAAGTAGCCTGGAAATACCAGTTCTTAAAGGGTCTTAATTTATCCGGAAACCATTGTTGTTGAACGTTCTTCCCATCAAAAAGTACTAGCGGATTCAGCTTCTTCCCTGTGGCTGAGATACACTCGAAAATTGTGCTCCAATAACGCTGGCCAGACTGTCTCTTCAGGGCAATTCTCTTCTGTGATGATCCCAGTACTAGACCGTTCTCTCGGAGCCCTATTGCAAGCCCTGTTTCGTCCATATTGTATCGGTTGTGAGGGGGGATATCGTTGATCTGTTTGACGGTAAGAAGCTTGAAGAAACTCTGGATAGCGTAAGTCGAAGCGCCGTTAAGACGTTCAAAATTAAGGCGCTTGCCTCTAAGTGTTTTGATCTCTGGGTTACGCTTTAAAAAGCCTTGTAACCAGTTCTTTCCAACGTCATGATTATCGCCATTGCGTCGGCAGAGGCTTGACGCGATCTTCCGGACCTGCTCGTGGGTAGGAGGGTTGCCAAGATGATCCTGAATTAGGATCCAGGAGACGAGGTGTGATTCTTGTATCGCCGGAAGCCGTTGCATTGACTTAAATGCCTCCTTTCGTGGCACTCTACCGTTTATTCGATGCTGAATGGTTGCCCGTGGGATAGACCAGCGAGCTGCAGCCTTTCGCGTACTCATGCCACCAATAATGTCTTGTATAGCATTTTGAAGGTCTTGTTCTGTGTATTGACTCATAACAATATAGCAGGGAAAAAATAATGTTGATTTAAGTTGTTTTGCGCGAGAAATCGCGGTTCTGGTAACGCAGGTTTGTCGTTGGAAGTGGGCGAGGTCGGGTGGCCCACAGGTGGGTGTGGCCCACAAGTGGGTGGTCGACGTTAAACCGTTATCTATTGCGGGGGGGATTGAGACACGGTAAAGTTGGACCCTGGGGACCTGGTCTTCCCCGGGGAACGTTGGACGGTGTGCTGTCACTGGTAATGCCAGCATTTCGCGTGCGCTGTTGTTGCGCATGTGTACAGTCGCATTGCCACGGGCTGGGTGTCTCGGTTGGCAGGCTGGCAAGTTGGCGCAGAAAAGTCGGAGATGGCCTGAGGAGCATGAGCAATTGAAATACATGGGCAGGCGAGCATGACGCAAAGTGGTGCTGGGCGAGAGAGCGGATGGGCTGACCTGGGGAGGGGAGGTTATCGGGAAGGAGAGGGCGGGTAGTGGACCAGGCGAGATCTGGAGCGGAGAGGAGATGGAATGGGACGATGCATGCTGGCGCATTGATTACATTGTCCAAGTTGATGCACCAGTGATGTTCAATATTGGCGTATTTCAAGGTAGAGGAAGAGGATCTTGCTATCTGATGGGTGGACGAGAGCAAAGTGGTGTTTACGCAAGATGTGCATCTCCGGTTGGGCAGCTGGCAGACGGCAGCTTGCAAACAAACAGCCGTCAACAGCCGGCATCATGGAGTGCCATTGTCTGCAGCCTTGTGGGCTTGAAGCCAGAATTGCAATATTGGAATGCTGATAATGTATTTTTCTAGTACCTTGGATGAGTTGAACCTCGTTCACAAATCAATACAGTCAAGTACAGATATGCTCGTCTTGCCCGCACCACGCACCAAGTCCACTCTGCGGGAGTGAGGCCCCCACCGATCGCGTCGGCCTCCTTGGCTGCGGGTGCGTGCCAGCGCTCGAGTCCACTGTATCATGCAGGGCTTCTCTGCGGTACCTTCCAGTATCCTCTCACTATATTTCTCCGCAAAGTTACTTCCATCTACTCCAGTTCCCCGCATCAGGGTCTACGTCACATATTCAAGCTTTTTCATGACTGATCGACAAGTGGCAGGACCAGTTGTCGGCCGCTGGCTGATGATTTTGTACACTTCCATACAGAGGTTACACTCGATTGTGCCGACTAATCATGCAGTCGTTTGAGTGTGCTGGCGACGTGCTGCAGCGCTGTTGTCGGTGTCTAGGTGGTTGGCGTGCCGCTTGTACTGCCAGTCGCTGGAACCACAAAGCGCAAGAATGGGCACACCACAGGTCGCACAGGCAGTACAGGCAAATGCACAATTTATTCTGTGGCTTGACTTTTCGCTCTATTCTACGGGCACGGATACTGGTACTGCCACCCATCCAAGTTGGGGTCGCAGCCTCGTACGTCGCGTCTGGGAGGTACATGTCGTCTTGTCCGTTTTCGTCGTCGGAATGTCCGCGAACCACCGCCAAATGTTGCTAAATACCTGTGATTCTGCCCTGTCACAGATGCTCTGTCACAAAGAGAGACAGTGAAGTGACGCCGAGCAACCGGGGAGTTGAAACGAGACTTGGCTTGGAGGACCTAGGGTCCTTGTGGATCATACGTCAGGGCCAGACGAAGAGCGAGACAAATGCAGTCAATAATACGCACTCTTTCCCTTTCTATCCAAGAACAAGTCAGACATTCGAACCCCTATTTTCTGTTGACTTTTCATGAATCATCCCTGTTTTTTTGCAAGACCTTTGGCGCCACGCGTGTGCGGATAGTGTCTCGTGTGCCTGTTTGTGGTAGCATTTCCACCCGGCCGTGTCCTCTGCAACGTGCTGCAGCCTGTTCCGTACGTCATGGCCGACTTGCCATCCTTTTAATGTGCTGCACTGTACCCTTTGAGTCGTAGACTTGATGACGATATTTTAGAGTTGCACCGTGTCTCGACTGGATTGCGGCAGTCTGCCTCCGTACCTTGACGGGGATATCCTTGGCTGCAGAACAAGTGGCACAATCGAGATGGTGAGCTCCACAGCAGCAGCCAAGTACCCCAGAAACGGGCGGTACTTGTGTTTACTGGTCAGTGTGCGTCGCAGACCAAGTACCGCATCACGGCTCCGGCGTCGGACCAAGTGTGGCTGAGACCCGAAACGGCCTAGTCGCGTTTGCTCTGGCTGTCAGCCTTTTAGGTACCTACCTAACCTACCTGTTCACGGAGCCACTGAAATTGATGTCACTGAAGCCACTAAACGCCGCTGCGAATGGCGACCTGCACCGCTGCAGCACGCTAAATTGCCTGCTAGAAGCCACTAACCAAGCCTATCATCACTTCTCTTTTTGTCCTTTTTGTCCTCTCGTCTCTTCCCCTCACTCCTGCTGCCACCCTCCTCTTCTCCCATCGTTCCATTTCTGCCAATTTTCTCTCCCACACCCTCTTAATACTTCTCTTGTTTTCTTTCCCTACCGTATTCTCCATCTCACCGTTGCCGCATCCCACCATCTCACGCCATTCTCACCTAGTCACGCTCTGTGTTGACTAGCCAGGCCCCTCATCATTCCACTTCTGCCGGCGCCCGCCAAATCATCTTATATAACACCACCACCGCCAGCGCGTTCTTCCCCCCTCACTCCTGCTCATTTTACCTCTTATCTGCCTATCCCCGTTCATCGACTCATCTCACTCGACCTTTTCCAACTCGATCTTGGACTCATTTTTCTTTTTTGACCGTTTACTGCCGCAAACGTCGCTAGCTTGCGCTGCTCAAAGCGAGCCCACTCAATTGTCCATAGTTACCTTCGCCGGCTGTCACAAGCCCGCTCGGCATTCGGCCAACCAGACACCATCACCGCACAACACTCTCGCACCTTTCGACACAACGCTCACCCTTTGGCATGTCTGACAACGCTCCCAACGCCGGCATTGCCCATCGCCGCAGCTCCATCACCCAGGCTGCCCTCTCCAACCTCTTCCAACGCGGGCCCTCCAACGGAAGTGTCCCCCCGCTGCCCGGCGCCCCAAGCATGACGGACCCCCGCGGTCGCCGCCTATCCGTGAGCACCATTGGCCTCTCCGGCAGCTCGCCCACGAACCCTGCCGCCTTTGTCCGCCGCGAGAGCGTCTCGACCACTTCCAACGCCGGCTCCAACGCCGGCTCCATTGACGAGTCCGCCGTCGAGGATGACGACTTTGTCCCAGGCAGCGCTAGAACCACGCCCAACACGCCTTTCACTCGACGCATGAGCTTCGGTGCCCCGGCCGGCTCTGGCTCTTTGAGGGGGTATCGCCCCTCCAACAGCCCTGGCAACGGTAATACCAACCCAACAACTCCTCCTGCCCACCCGCAGCAGGCCCAGCCCCAACCTGCCCTCGCCCGCCGGCTCTCCACCAACAAGTCGCCTCCCGTGGCGGCCTCGTCGGGCTGGTCCGTCTCCGGGCGCCGCCCAAGCACCGTCCTGTCGTCGTCTTTACCACAGGCAAGCTTCACCATGCACAAAAGAGCCCCTTCTGACTATGCAAATTCTCGAGCAGACCAGCAAGGCTTCAACTGGTCCGAACAGTTGAGATCCCGCGCAGAGAGCTCCGTCGCCAGCGCCCGACCCTCCTTTTCCTTTGCTTCTGGCTCGCCTACCAGGATGGCCCATGACCGTGCCAGGTCTGTCTCCGAGATGACTTCGCCTCCCAGTCAGGCGCCTCCTCCCGTGCAGCCTAGGCAAGATAAGCCCAAGCCCGATGCGTTCCAGGAGAGGATTCTCAAGGGAGATTTCTACATGGATTGATTGAAGTGTCAATCACTTTGATGCAACCTATTAATGCAACACATTGTTGCAATGGATTTCAATGTCATTTGATTTTCATCGATTCATCAAATCTGTCATGAATCAACCAAAAGTTGACAGACTCGGTCTGCACGGTTTGAGTCAGTCGAGCAGCTCATCAATTGCTCATACTTGTTCTGCGGCGATGGATTTACTTGACAGTCGAGCAACTCATTTGCACTGTACCGGCGGATATTAATGGCGCGACACAAAATGTGGAAAACATGGCCCTTCGCTTCTGGTCTCTCCAGCGTTTCTATTTTTTTTTCCTCCCCCTTTTCTCGTTTTTTTGTTGAGCGATGGCATCATGCCGTCTCGGGGCAGACGGCTTTACGTACACAACGCACGCATTTGACACTTTGCGACACATGGCTTTGATTCATGTACACTATTTGGCTTAGGTTGGCCACGGTGAATATACGATATTGGCTGTTGAATGGATGATATTGAAGGGGCTCTTGTTGAACATGATGGATTTATTGGGTGGCGGCTTGAATGGATGCAAACAAGACTGGTCCAGTTTGCAGCGGTAACGGATTGTTCGCTTAAAATGTTTATTCACGCGCTGTATTGTCAGATGTGTCTTACTTTTTCGACAAGAGCCGGTGGCGTATCAAGATTGGCTGACAAAATAGCTACAAATGAAACTTGACAACTGTTTTTGTCGTATAGATGAGTGACGAGTGACGGTGCGGTAGACGTTGATCACGGAAGGGTTGACTTGAATATCCAGCTCTTGATAATCAGCGAAAGGCCACATTGCTACGTAGTAGATTTGTAGAAGCGCAATAGTGAAATACAAACTAGCAACATACACATACATACATCATTACAGCTGATTCCGTTTACGCAGCCATATATCCTCGTTACTATCCTTTTCCCTCATCATATACTCGTCTTTTCCCAGAGGTTCCGACACGCCCAGCCAAGCCAAAATAATTGTACATTTTCAATTCCTTCCTTCTGCATCCCCTCCTCACTACTATACAAGCATCCCCCTTCATCGCCACGTCATCAGCTCCCTTCCCCGCCTCGCCGGCCACAGCTCATCAAAACGTAAACATGTTTGGGTCCGGTATCCCCTGAAACATGTCCGTCCAAAACTGATCGTTCGTCGCCGCGCTCATCCCAGCTCCTCCACGTCCCGTCACCGCCGCCGCATCGAACCCTTCAATCGCACCGATGCCCATGGCTGTCGGAAACTCGCCCCCAACCCCGTCGTAGAAACTGCCGCCGACCCCGCCCGCGCTGCTCGACATGACGGCCTCGGCGAGCCATGGCGGGTAGTCCATGCTGCTGCTGCTGCTGCTGCTGCCGCCGGCGGCGGCGTTGGGGTCAATGAAGAAGGCTTGTTGTGGTGGTTGCTGCTGCTGCTGCTGCTGCTGCTGCTGCTGCTGGCGGTAGTAACCAAATGGATCCGATGTGCTTCCAGGATTACTCGGATCGCTGCCAGTCGCAACTTCGGAGAGGAGCTGCAGCGGCGTGTTTACCCTCTGTGTCTGTATATGTGTCTGCACCGGCTGCTGATACTGCGTCTGCGTCTGCTGCGTCTGCTGCTGCTGCCGTGTCCCACCACCACCCTCCGTCCTGCCCTGCTTCACAAACCAGCTCCTCAACATGGCCAGCACCACCAAAAACTTGCTCGCCGGCCTGCACTTATCCTCCTTTGCCGTCAGCCTAAACTTGTCCAGCAGCGCATCCAGATGCTCCTGCACGCGCATGCTCTCCCGCAACGACGCCGACGCCGACGATGCCGACGATGATGCCGAAAAGTACATTTTCAGCAGCACCACGACCGCGTACGCGACGCGCACAAAGTTGAAGACGGGCAGGCACCGAATGCTTTCCACATCCAGGGCCAGAAATGTCGCAAAGATGCCGTTGATGGCTGCGAGACATGCCGTCCGCGCCTCGTCCTCAAAGTCGTCGTCGACGTGATGCTGCTG
>JAPERH010000018.1:0-46498 GCA_030411535.1 Beauveria australis | reverse complement strand
ATATATAATTAATTTATAAGTATGTTATATTTAAATTTCTACTTAAAAAGTACGTATTTTAGTAGAACTTAGGGTCGTGAGGGGAATTACTTGACCCACTGTAAGGAGAGATTGTGGGTGGGTTGCCGTTCAACCGTCGTGTGCTGGGCAGCAAGATGTTGAGCCAACGGCATGTGATGCGGCGCCGGTGCAGGCAGACTGTATGGATTACTGATTGATAAGATGCTCAGACAATCATGTCCATGCTTCCTTCATGGGCTGGCAGTATCGCTGGAGTGAAGTCGAATTTGGGGGTTTAAAATTGGCCGCCCGGATAAGCTCGGCAACCGGCCGGAAAGCATGTGTGGTAATAATCAAAAGCAATACTTGCTGATAATGCGACGAGAGAGCAAGCATGCAGCCGCTTGGGCCAGGCTGATCCCGGCACACTACTTATTAATTATTATGACACCAGTGTTCTTTATAGCAGCGCATGACTTCGTACGATCCTGATTCAGAGCCCGGCATGAGGGATACTGGTATGTTTCACTCTGATCACTTAAAACATGACTTTTGGAAGGGTAAAGAAAAGAAAAGAAAGGAAACTGATCTTTTGGAAATGGCATCACGTGGCGTGCCCGGCCCTGTGTAACCTGAGTGTTGGCAGTCCGGCCGAAATTATGATTGACCCGACCTTTTGGGGGAGGACGGAGACAAGCCGAGACTTTGACCGCTGCCTTTCGACCCGATTGTGGCAGCACAAAGAAGGATGCGCCATCTTATCAATCAGCGAGGGATGGCCATTGCGTCGCTTGGGCGTTTGTGAGACTGTCACACTGTGTCCAGGTTATGGATCATCACAAAGTGGGTTGGTAATTAATTGGCTTTTTGTCGTAAGGAATGTTGTTTAATGCACAATAAAGGCATATGAACTTTTCTTTGTCACTGCATGCGTCAAAACAATTACCCCAAAGCGGACGCTAGACAGAGTCGGGTCACGCCCCTGGTCTTGCTTTGCAGATCATGACTGATTGATTACTGGCACAGCGCCCAGGCAGACCTCGCACTGTTCACCTCTAGCAAGGCCCCTAGCAGTTTATGGGGCACTAGCCCGGCCTGGGCTGAGACAGAGCGAGGATTGCGCATTAGGTACAGGTATCCTTACTCTAGGGGTCTAGATTGATAAGAGGAGGGTAAACAAGGATGGCGCGAACTCCGGGCCAAACCCAATATACCAATACGAACACGGACTGCGCCTCCTAAGCAGGAGCAGGCGCGCAAGTCGGAGACAAGGTGAGAACGTAGCAGTATTTTATCACTGATCGATTGATAAGTCAAGAATGTGAGCCTTGATGGCACGCTGTGGCGTGAATCGGTTATATGCTGAAGAAAGTCTTGGGGCCAGAAGCATCACAAAACGAGGAGCACACTTGGCACGCTTAAAAAAAAGAGGAACTAACTAACACAAATGTTGGACGCCGCAGCGCTGTTATTCCATCATCATTATTATATCATACTTGCAAAAAGACCAGTCAACTGCCAGCACGGTCATGCTCCTCTCCACCAGCTGGCGACGGCTTCTGCAAGCCCAAGACCCGGCGGTGGCCCCTCTGTCACATTCTGGCGTTGGGGCTTGGGGACATCCGCTATTAATAAATGTCTTCATGTGTCTGCTGTTTGTTAGTGGTCCACGAATCGTCGACTTCTCGCACTGTGCTGCTTCACGGAGCCTCCGTAGCCGGGGGCTTGTTACAACATGCACCAAAAATGGGCAACATGGTCCTCTCGGCTCCCCGGCAAGGCACATGCGTCAAGCTGCAGCCCAAGCAAAAAATCCTCTACTGGAAGGTTTGCCTCTTCCCCGGCCCTTGCTCGCGCACTCCGCCGCCCACCAAAACGCCCAGGCAGGCCTCCTCCTCCTTCCCAACGACGACCTCGGCGGCGACTCGCACTGTTCCGTTGAATTCCCTTTTCTCCCGGCGCCCGCCTCCTCCCACACACCCCAACGACCTCCCAGACCACCACTTGTCCTTCATGAAATCTTGCTTTCCCGTCCTCTTAATTGTATTCTACTCCTCTCGACCTTTTCCTACAATCTACTACCTGGGTTTTGCAGCCATTCTACAACTACTTTGCAAACGGCTTCTGGTGCTTCATTCTGTTGCCCCCAGACGCGTCTAAATTCCACTTTACGCCACCCACCACACCCACCATCTCACCATCCCAGCAAGGAAAAAATAGCCTGCTCGACAACCCTGGTGAACGACACCACTGGTCTGCCACACTCACGTCACAGCACGCTTGCGACTGCACCAGCTGCCCATTATGGTCCAGTCGCCGCTTGCCACCGCGGCTACAAAGGCCCTCATTGCTTCTGCTGGCGATTGCGTCCCTTGCGAGCCCATCAATGCCCCATCAATTGCCCCGTCCTTGACCTTTTCTGACGAGTCGGACGATGCTGAGGAACCAGCTCGCCCCGAGAAGCCGCGACATCGCCGCGCTTCCACGCGGCTCATTGCCCAGAGCGCCCGCGACATCCAACGTATCACCGGTGAGACGGCGGCTGAGTTTGTTGGTCGATGCTGTGGTGGCGGCTGTTGCTTAATGGGTAGCCAGCGTCCTGCCGGCATCGATTACGAAACCCTCGTCCTGCCTGACAATGCAGCCTTCAATTCTCTCGGTCTCAAGTTTCCCGAGGAGGTTCCCACTAAGCTTACAGCTATTCTCGATCTGCCAGCCAAGGTTGTCTCGTTCAAGTCGATTCCTCGCCCTCTTAGCAACCCTTCCGACTCGGGCATTTCCATGGGTCCCGATGGTGACGCCTCCTCCATTGCCTCTGTCGGAAACACCTCGGAGCCCGCGAAGCTCAAGTCTCTTGACACTTCTATTCAACCCCCCAGATTTGTGCAACCACACCCTCCATATCACGTATACCCTGCCAAGATACATACTACTCGCGAGCTCACCAGGGATGGTGCTGAGAAGCGCACATACCACTTTGACCTGGATGTCACCAACTACCCCGACGAAGAGACCAACGACTTCAAGGTCGGCGGTGCTATTGGAGTTCTTGCCCCCAATGACGACGCCGTTGTCGACGATGTCCTTGACCGTCTCATGGTCCCCCACTTCGTCCGCGACAAGCAGACTCTGATGACCACCACCTCCGGCCGCTGGCCCACTGTCTGGGGTGACGAGAAGCCTCGTGAACTTGTCACCACCCGCCGCGATGTTCTCAAGTGGTGCACCGACCTCCAGTCCTACCCTCCCACCAAAAATGTGTTCCGCGTCCTTGCCGAGCACGCCACTGATGAGGTAGAGAAGAAGGTCCTTCTGTTCCTCTGCTCCGCTCAGGGTCAAGGTACATTTTGCGATATCCGCACAGGTCCCCACGTTACCGTATCTCAGCTTCTCTATGCCTTTCCCAGCTCACAGCCACCTTTGGATGAGCTTCTGTCCGTTCTGCAGCAGCTCATGCCTCGCTTCTATTCCCTCTCCAATGACCCCCACGACTCTTACCAGATCCGTGATCAGAAGCAGCACCGCTTGATTGAAATTGCCGTCACCATTCATGAGACGAGTGACTGGCGCAAGGGCTCTCGAACTGGTCTTGGTTCTGGCTTTTTTGAGCGCCAGGCCCGGCGCTTTCTGCAGGCTCAAGCTGTCGGCGAGCCCAACCCCGAGGTTTACATCCCCATGTTCAAGGGACTCATGGCCAACCCACTTGCCAAGGAGTTCAACTCGGATGGTCCCATGCTCCTCATTGGCGCTGGAGTTGGCATCGCTCCCTTCCGTGGCTTCGTCCAGCGCCGCCTTAAGCAGGCCAACTGCGCCAACAAGGTCTGGGTCCTCCAGGGCATCCGTGATTCCCTGGTCGACGAGATCTACAGCGGCGAGTGGGGTGTGCACGAAGAAGAGGTTAAGCGTGTTGTGCAGAGCCGGCGTGGCGAAGGACGATATGTCCAAGAAGAGGTTCGCAACCAAGCTGACTTGGTCTGGTACATTGCCAACTCGGTTGATGGGCGTGTCTTTGTCTGCGGCAGCTCCCAGGGCATGGGTGAAGGTGTCGAGGAGGCACTCATCGATGTCGCCATGTCAAAGGGTAACCTGGAGCGCGACGAAGCCCGCAACTTCTGGGACCTCAAGAAGGAGGCAGGACAGTATATTGCCGAAACCTGGTAAAACTGGCTACTTCTCGGTCTGTGTGTAAGAGTATTGCGTCCCTTTCTTTTCTCTCGCATACTTGTTTCATGTTCTTTCTTCTTCTTACAACTCAAATACCTATTTCATGAAGCACTTTTTTTTTTCGGCCTGGGCGGGTTCTAGAAATAAGAGCATTGCGCAAGCATTTGGCTCACACATCAAGGGGGAAAAGAAAAGCAAGTCAGGGATTTCATGGAGGCACCATAGGCATCGGCGTTGTTACTTTTGGAATGATACAGTTTTTGGAGTGCATTCATCGGTTTTGGCTCTTTTGCTTTCTTTTGTGAACAAACAGACTACTCCTTGCTGTGCATTAGACTTGAGAGGAGGCATGTTGTCAAGGGGATAAGGGAGATTTCATCGGATCTATTGGAAATCCTCACGTGTCAGCTGTGCGAGATTGAGTGGTAGAAGATGATTCATTCATCTCGGAAAGCGTGCCTCTACACAACATGTTATGTCATCTGTAATAATGATAAGGTCCTCAATTTTTTTTTGGCTACAATGTCGAAAAAGAAATAATGTGAGACAAATGGCTTGGAATCGCTCAGGTGTTCCAAAACAGAAATGCATCCATGAGCCTAGCTTCCCTTTCTACCACTTTTCGATGCTTTTATGCCACAGCGTGGTCTATATGACATGCCAACACGCTCATCCTTCCCTCCTACTCTTCATTCACGCGGCCTAGCGCCTGTCCCATCTTGACGGTCTGGCCTTTTTCGACCTTCCACTCCCAGCCCTTCCTCTCGGCGCCGTCTGCTGCTGCTCCAGCGGACGAGGCTGTGGGCGCCTCAAAGACAAGGACAATGGTGCTGCCGAGCTGGAAGCCACCCATCTCCTCGCCGCGGCGGAGAGCGTGGCCATGGAGGACGGGGCTGGCGGCCTGGTAGGTGGCCTCTGCGAAGCCGGTATAGGGCTCGCCGCGGCGAGCGGCCTCATCAGCGGCGCGGTCGGCGGCGGTGTCGGTGGTGAGGCTGTTTGTGCGCAGCTCGCGGTCAAAATTGACGCGGATGGAGCCCACGTTGGTGGCGCCGACGGGGACGTAAGCGAAGAAGCCGTGGCGCCAGCGGCCGAGCAGGACGACGCGCTCGTTGAGTGTGAAGAGGCCTGGCAGCGTGCGCTGAAGGTACGGCGACACGCTGTAGAGCTCGCCAGCAAAGTGCCGCCGCCGCTCGACGACCCAGTTCACAGGCGAGTGGAAGCGGTGGTAGTCGCCGGGCGCAAGGTAGATGACGGCGTAGTACAGCGACGTGGCCTTGTCGCGCGGCAGGACGTCGTACCACGCGCGCTCGCCGAGGGCAAGGTCGGCGCGGACCTCGGAGACGGCCGAGTACGAAGGCTGCGTCGACTGATCCTTGACAGCGCCAGCATGCTGCTGCTGCTGCTGCTGTTGCGCCATCGCCGCGCCATCGTCCTTTTGCCCGGACAGAAGGTCGGGCAGCGTGTACGAGATGCCGTTGACGCGGCCGAACTCCTCGTCCCTGCCGATGACGTCGTTGTCGCTGCCAGAGTCGTCCTCGCGCTGTCGTGGCGTGCTGGTGCCGCTGCCGACCGGCGACGCGCTGGAGGTGTTGGGGCTCGGCGTGTGCTTGCCGAGTAGGGCGTCGACCGAGTATGTCATGCCCTTGACCTGCTCAATGTTGCCACCGTCAATTTGTCCAAACTGGAGGACCTTGCCGTCCGATGGCGACAGAAGCACCTGTGGATCGGGGTCGAGAGGTCGCGTACCGGGTTTCAGGGTGCGGTAGAAAAAGGCGGCAAGGTTGGGGTAGACATGGAGATCGGGCTCGGAGACTTCAGAAAGGCTACAGAATAATAAGCGTTTGTTCCCGAGTATAACCGTCATGCGACTTACTTGACTCCGAAGACCCAAGAATATAGCTTGAATCCAGGCACACGTAGGTAGTATGGTATGGTCAATTCGTTGAACCTGCCCCAGAGGCGAGATATGGCCTTGAGAGGTAGAGTCGACATGACTTGGACTTGCCTGGGGTCTCAATGTTAGCCCTTGGTTCTGTATCTCAGAAAGTCGGCAGAAACTCACCATGGTCCGTCAGGTTGTATTCTTGGTCGGCGCTTTGGCTTGTCGCCGCCTTCCTGCTTCTCCCGCTCCCGCGCCTGGACCTTGTAGAACTGAACCAAGCCCAGAAATCCCACGCCGAGCCCGACAGGAATATGGTACCAGGTAATCTTTGTGTTGCGGAGTGCATCACCCAGTCTTTGGGAGAACCGAGGGCGCTGGCCCGAGGTTCCCGACGAAAAGTCGCGTGCCGTGCTGGGCGTCCGCGGACGCAACGAGGCCGTCGAGGTCCGTCGCGATGCCGCGCTGGCGCATCGCCGCCGCAGAGGGCTCAGGGCGCGGCCCCTTACAAGGCGCGCCGTGCCGAAGCCGAGTGTCGCCGCCATTGCCACCAAACACAGCCACAGCTTGGTGTTTGGTTTTTCCGTGGTCAGGGTGAGCATAGAAAGCTCCGCTGGGGTCAGTCGTGTGGGAGAAGTGGGCGAAGGCTTTCTAGTGCAGCGCAGTTACTTCCGCTGCTGGGGCCGGACGTCACCAGTCTGTAAGCTGCCTTTGCACTACCTAATGCGCTGGACAAGTCAAATTTGTCAGTGGCTCTCGCGGGAGGAGCATGCAGTTGGTCGCCAGAACCTGTGTTTTAAGGCGACAAAGCACAGTATTCGAGTATGCTTGCAAGGGCACGCATGCCAATATGAAGCAATTTTGCATCCCTCAATACCACCCATCTTAGCCCCTTGTAAATAGCTCGACCGAGGTATGCACAGGTCATTACAATTATGCTTACATAAATGTCACCGTGTCGCGCTGTGCAACCGCTAAGCCGGAAGGGGCCACTGTAATCGCCCAGCCCGATTTCAACAAAGCCACGGTGGAATTTCCAATCTGTCCAGAGTAAGTAATTAACCTAACTTTTGACACATCTCGCCGACGGGATATCGACCAACGTTGGTTATATCTGGCAACGTTGCACACACTCGTTTGTCACAACTTTATCAGTTGCCTGTCGACCTTGCACGCACATTGCCCATCTGATATACGCATTCACACGCTATCAGCGAAGACATCCGCCTTCCTCTCCTTCTAATACAGGCACAATCGATACAAGCCGGCAAAGCCCACAACTCCCGTCCCCCTTTCTCTTCTCGTGTGACTCTTCGAAGGCGGAAGTCACGCGGCTTCTCTAGTCATGGCTCCGCAATCTGCCAGAAGCGATGTCGTTCCTGAGCAAACGAACATCAACCTTCAAATCGTCTCGCCATCTGTTGGGGTAAATCGCCCGCTACAGTTTCCGGCTACACCGGCGTCGACAACAATCAAGGCGCTAAAGGGCCTGATCCGCGATTCCCTTTCCCTGCGTCCAGCTGACTCTAATCAGCGTCTCATTTATCGCGGTAAGGCTCTTCTACGTGAAGATGCGACCCTGCTCGACATTCTGGGTGCTGAAGCCGTACACACTACCAACCAGCATACCATGCATCTAGTCCTTCGAGATTCCGAAATACCCCCGGCCCCAAATCCGACCCAGACCATCTCCAACAACGCATCGACTGGCAATCAGCTCCCGCGACCAGCAACGCGTTTCTCCAGTCACCTTGGACACGGCTTGGGTGGGGTCCCGACACCCGCTGGTCCCCCGGAGGCTGCCCAACCCGGCCAGCCACAAGTGCAGCCAAGAGTGCCCTCGCCAGCGCCAATCGGCCAGCAGCTTCCGCCGCCCGCCGCGGCTGCTTTCCAGCAGCAGCACCAACAACTCACGAACTGGCTCAACCAGGTACAGCGGGAAGCCATGAGCCGAGTCGTCAACCAAAACCAGAGAGGAAGAGCGCAAGTAGGCATGCGCGGGATTGCGGATCCTGCGCGAGATTCAAGCAGCCGCCGGGGCAGTCCGGCACCTACACATACCATATACCGCGAAACACATGGTCCAAATGGCCGAACGTACCAGATAGAGTCCGTGATTCGTAATTCGGCAACAACTGGCAGCCAAACCGCAGCATACAGCGTCGCAGACATTCAAAACATGGTACGCAATGCAGACTCTGGCCGAAGCTCATCTGCCACAGGGGCGTCTATGCGGCGCACAGCATCTGCGGCCTCTTTGCCGCCGAGATCTGCCCCCAGTCTTCTCAATCTGGCATCGGCGCACCAGCAAGGGTCGCAGACTCGACCAGGCATCGAACTGTACCTTCTATCTTCCTCCGAAGGTCCCCGCGCCGTCCTCATCAATAACTCAACCATGGAACACTTTTATACGCCGAGAAACAGCACTCCAGCAGCCCTTATCACTACGTCTCGCTCGCAATTAACCGTTCGAGAATGGCTTTCAACGCCACCCGACGCTCCAGGCTATGAGGATCCCTTCGCCGACTTTGTCGGCGAGCCGCACGAGCCTCACAGGGAACTGCCTAGGCGCCGAGCCTTTGATCGAGCCAATGTGCTCCATGACCAAGCTCAAGCGCAGGCGCCTCCTCTCGCTATACCACGGGAGGGTAGAAGGAACCAACCCGAGGTCCAGCCTGCTCTTCAACCTTTGCATGGGGGCAATCCAATGGCTGGGCTTGGCCAGGTGGCTCTGCGCCTTGCTCCCCATATCTGGAATATTGCGAGGCTTGGCTTCTTTGTCTGGCTGTTTGTTGGACCAAACTCGAGTTGGACAAGATGGTTTGTCGTCATTTCGGCGGCAGTTGTGACTTTTGTGGTGGGCACTGGTGCTTTGAACGGCATGAGCGAACATCTTTGGCGGCCTATGATGCGTCACCTCGAAAATCTCTTCCCAACTCTTGACAGGCCTAATCAACGGCAGCCAGTCCCTGCAGCACAGCCCGGGATGGAACCAAATCCCGCCGGTATGGCCGCGAGACTCGTCGCAGATCACAACGGTAGGCAGCCGTGGCTTTCCGAACAACTCCGCCGAATAGAGAGGGCAGGACTACTGTTCCTGGCCAGCATTGCCCCGGGGGTGGCAGAGCGACACATTGCCAACCTAGAAGAGCTGGCTCGACAAGAAGCGGTACGCAGGCGAGAAGCAGAAGCAGCAGCGACCGCTGTTGCTCGAGATGCAGAAAGACAAGCAACCGAGAATGGACGAAACAGACACGGAGCTGTCGTGGCAGAGTCTTCCCGACAGGGAGCATCTGATGCAGATCTCGAGAACGACGGTGAACAAGTTCCTGCAAGGGATCCGCTTGTGGCCTTGTAAACGTGTTCTTAAGGAAGCACTTGTATGATACGTACATGATCATGTTTGAATCCACATCAGCGGGCGCATCGCAAAAACCATAGCGGAGGAGTCAGGAATAGCATATCATTCTTACTTCCATAAATAGGTGTAGACGGCTTGATTTTACTAGAGAACACTAGTTAGATTCATCCGCTGCAAAGCGTAAAATCAGAGGCGGTTTCTTGTCCCAAGAATCGAAATTTACAGTCACAGGCTTATCTCATCAGCGGGTTTGGTGGATGGTGGGCCTTCGCAACACCGAGCTTGTTCCACACTTTACAGTAGGCAACTCTCGCATTCGGCATCACCTCAATCCTGTTTGCAACTGAAAAGCAAGTATTTTAACGTGATTGACGCGTTCAGTCTTTAGTGTCAGCATTGCATTCACCTGATACATATATACAACCACAGTGGCCATGAGTGGGGGCTGGAACACAAGTCAGTTCAAGGTTGAGCTACGGCTCCGTTTTGCCATTCGTTAATCATTGCTACTAGTTGAATCCGATGCGGTACGAGGAATTGCTTTTCACGAGACCAAGAGACGACGCTAATACGGGCACAGGGTGTTTTCACCTCGCTGATAGAGAATTTGGGCGTCAAGGACATTCAGTTCGAAGAGCTCCTCACTCTAGACCCTGCCGAGCTGCTTGCGCTGCAGCCGGTGCACGGCGTCATCTTCCTCTTCAAATACCCGACCGACAAGCCCTACGCCATGCCGGACGGTCCCCTCGACGGAATTTTTGACCACGCCGCGTCAGAAAAGCTCTTCTTTGCGGCGCAGACGATACAGAACGCGTGCGCCACGCAGGCGGTGCTTAGCGTGCTGCTGAACCAGACCGGGTCCGGCATCGTTGATATCTCCTCGGACGCTGGCTGCAGCAGCAACAACGACGTCGACATTGGCGAGAAGCTGCGCGATTTTCGCGAATTCTCCATGGTACTACCGCCCGAGTTCCGCGGCGAGGCGCTCAGTAATTCGGACCTGATCCGCGAGGCGCACAACAGCTTCGCGCGCAGCAACCCCTTTGTCGACGAGACGCAACGCGACCCACACGCCGAGGCCGAGGACGCATTCCACTTTGTCGCCTACACGCCCGTCGACGGCACGCTGTACGAGCTCGACGGCCTGCAGCCCGCGCCCATTTCCCACGGCACCTGCAGTGGCGACGACTTCCCCGCGCGCGTCGTCGACGTGCTGCGGCACCGCGTCGCGCGCTATGAGGCGTCGGAGATTCGCTTCAACCTGCTGGCTATGTGCCGCGACCTGCGCGTGCGCGCGCGTGCGTTTGGCGATGCTGAGCTGTTAGAGCGCGAGGAGCGCAAGCGCCGCGAGTGGCGCTTCGAGAACGCGCTCCGTAGGCACAACTTTGTGGGCTTCGCGGGCGAGGTACTCAAGGGGGTAGCGACGGATCGTTTGCGCGCGGGCGGCGACGAGGGCATTAAGGCGTGGGTAAATGGGAGCCTGGAGAGGAGAAGGGGGACGGAGAAGGCGTTGCGAGGCAGGGGAGGAGATGGGGATGCCGACATGGAGTAGTTGACAAGGGCATACGCGATCGAAGAACAAGAAATACAACTACCAGAAGAGATCAAGCTGCTCTAATCGTGACAACATACCCATCTGGTGTCCCATAATCACCGCGCAGAGCAACGTCCTCCAAAGGCCAGACTATGCATTCATCGCACGAAGCTATCTCTGTTGTGCCCTTGTAAATCTTCCTACAGTATTGCGTGTATTTTCCGCTATCTTCCACACTTTCAAAAACTTTGTTAAATACGCAGTCATTTAAAAGTTCCCAATTCTTCATCATACATGCTAAACAAGTTAGGCACCTTTGCTGCAACCCAGCACTGCCCTTTCTTATCGTGACATGCACTTTATCTATTCCACGGCTGCTCAACCTCCGTGGTAGGCAAGCGGGTACCAAGAACATTGGCCACCTTTTGGTAGAGTGTCTGGGAGAGGATCGGCGTATTTTTTGGTACCCGTTTGGCAGGATCCTCCTTGGTCGAGCGCTGCTCTTGGAGACTGCCCCTCTCCTCAAGACCTGCGCGTCATCTGCTCTGGGGTTGGCCGCGACAGAATTGGCTGCTCAACCACTGTCGCAGTCTCGTCCTTGGCAGAGAATAGACCTTGCGAGTCGCCCGAGAAGGATACCACGCGCTCCTGCTGTGGCGAGCGAAATTCCGGTACGCCAGCTGGCGTGGAATCATCCCGAGCTGCCTCCTTGCTGTGGTGTCGGATAGCGCGCACGAACCACAGCGGCTTGCCGCTGCCTTTCCAGCTCCAGTACTCTTTGAGCTCATACTCACGAGGCTCACAGCGGCCGCCAGAGATATAGACCATGGCACCGATGAGCCCGTTGAGCATGGTGTAAACAAAAATACCGCTCCTACATGTTAGCAGTGTGATAGCCTTCTGATGGCCAAGGGGACTTACGCAATGAGCCCGTATGCCACGCTGTAGCTGAATGGAATGAATGTCATGACGACAAACGAGGGCAGCACGTCGCCTATGTAACGCCAGTTGATCTGCGTTATCTGCCGAATCATCATACAGCCAACCTATGAAACATGAGCGAGAGATAATATCAAAATAGCGTTGACAACTTACCAGAACCAGGGTGCAACCCGTGGCCCAAGGCGGGATCGAGGCAAATATTGGCGCAAAGAAGACGGCCACGATAAAACATAAGCCTGTCACAACGGCTGTCAGCCCGGTGCGCCCGCCCTCTGCAATACCAGCACCACTCTCGATAAAGGCCGTGACGGGAGACGAGCCAAGCAGCGCCGAGACGGAGATGAAGGCGGCGTCGGTGCAATATGCAATGGTGGAGCGGGGAAAGTCACCGTCCTTGTCGACGACGCCGCAGAAGCGCACCATCGAGTACAACGTGGCTGTGGCATCGATAATATCCACATAAAGAAAGGTAAACAGGGCGAGCGCAAAATTCGAACCGCTCGTCTGAATGTCCCATTCAAGCTGGTTGGCCACACGGCTCAGCGGATGCCAAGCTACGACTTGCTTGAAAAACTCGAAGCGCGAGTCCCCCTCCTCGGTGTTGGGAAAGTATGTAACAGCAGTGTCGCGGCTGACCCTGTTAGATGTTGTTGGGCTTGCAGGCTAAAGGGCGAACTTACGGCCAAGAGATGACAGAAACCAAGGCGATCCCAATGACGAGAGCATATTTGATCCGGTATGCCATCAAGAAAGCAGTGAAAATACCACCGCAGAAGATACCAAGCCAAAGCTGCACATGTCAGCTTATATTGCGCATTGCACGGGAATCGTGATTACTTACCTTAGGGCTTGACATCTGACCAGATGTGCACATGCCGCTGGAAAGATCCAGCAACTCTTTTGGGCAACCTCCCAAAGTGAGCGGCGAGCCACCACCTCCTCCCGTAATGGCACCGATGCCAGAAGAGTAGGACAGTCCGACTTCCGTAAGAAGAAAGCCGATGCCAACACCAGTCGCGGTTTTGAGTGTGGCGGGGATTATCTTGACGAGCCACTGTCGCATCCCAGTCAGTGCGAGAAGAATGAAAATAAAGCCTTCGATAAAAATAGCAGTCAAGGCGGTCTGATACGGAATAGGGCCGCTGCCGTTTACACCCACAACCTGAAATGCAAAGTACGCATTCAAGCCCATGCCAGGACTCGAAAACAATTAGCAGACGTCGCGCAATAGAGTGTGTACACCGGAAGTCGAACATACGCAATTGCCACGGGAAGATTCGTGAGTAGACCGAAGACGAGGGTTGCCATGCCGGCGATAGCAGCCGTGGCCGTAATCAGATCGCGTCGCACCTCTGAAGAAGTCAGAAGAGCCCGCGACGTGTCAAATCCCTACTCACCTTCTTTGCAAGTCACGAACTTAGGAACGCTATCACACTGGTGTTTATCGGTCAATGTGCATTCACACGTGCCACCTGTTTGTGAGAGCATGGAAGCCTTGGCCGCTTGTTAGAACTGTGCGTCGTACATTAGTACTGATCGGCAAACTTACATTGACCGCGATGATGTACGCCATGGTTGCAAAGGTGGTCAGTCCTGCGCGAACCTCTCGGAAAACTGACGAGGCGACAATTTCCTGTGGCTGAAGTTGTTAGATGAAAGTTTTTACAGGTTTTGGCTAGAGCGTACTTACATGGCCGCTTCCACCGAGGCGAAAGAAGTGACCGAAGCGCGATGCAGAGATCCATAGGTCAGCCAGATCGCAGAAGTCGCGTAGACCGCAGAACCTAGAGCGTCTAACAGCAGGTTCATGAGATTCCACCACGAACTCGTCGTGGCTTGTTCGGGACATGATTGCGACTTGTTGCTGGAGTGTTGCTTGATAGTAAAGAAGCGGTCGCCGCTACTGGTTCTTTGGGATGCACACCACAACGCTATGCTACGTGAGCGATGCTGTTGCAAGATTGGTATGTGCAATATCCTTATCGGTGCTGTACAGGAAGCTTTGTAATGGAATAAAAGACAAGAAAAGGCAACGTGCTTCGGCGTTTAGCCTGGTACAAGCGGACAACCCGATGATGATGGATGAGTGAAGTGAACAGATCCGAAGCTGCCCAGGAAACCAGGACTTTCAGAGACGGAAAAGTCAACGGAAAAGGAAATAACCTGTGAAAAGCGGGGTAAAGGGGAGTCTGCCAGCTGGCAAAGAGAACGTCCGGCCCGTTTGTCTTCTTATAAACAGAGTGGTGCCATGGGTCGAGGCTGGGCAAGCTGCAAGGCCATGGTCACGGAAAGGACAGACTTGTGAGCAGAGTGATCCAATACTACCTAATACGTGTTGGTGTCCGGAACCTCATTCACTGGAAAAGAAAATTGTAGCGGAAGGCTGCTTTTCTGCTCGTCTTTGCCGTGGGCACCCGAAACTGTCCCCCGTTGTGCCCTGGCTAGAAGCAGATTCTGGCCAATATGCCTGCCGGGATGCAAATAGTAGTGTGAGAGCATCCTTCGTGACGCTACATACATTTTTACCAGATAACTTGGCCTGAGCGTGTATATAGGTACGCATCAGCCCAATCGGCGTCCCCGGATGCAGAGGTAAGTCCAAACGATCTGTTCATGCAAGCAAGTCTGATGCGCAGCCATCGACATGGGCATGCATGAGCAGCAGATTCATTTTGCTTTCGCAGCACTTTCAACAAATTGGGATTTCGACTCCTGTTCGAAAGGAAACATGGCCGCGAGACTTGTGGCAGGGAGGACAGCGCGTCGATTCAGGAGCCAACCAAGCGAGCTGCATGTCTCTGGTGCGAGGCTCGCTTGTAACACATTGGGGGATGACCCGACGGCTTCCTACATCAACACGGGAGAAGTGTCGGTATTCTTTGGTAGCCTCTTTGCTGACCACCTTATTACTCTAATCTCGTGACACACCGGCGTGATGTGTATAACACTCGGCCAAGTAGCCCAAATCAATCTCGTCATTCGACGTGCAACAACAGCACAGTCTAACATGTGTCCACAGCGACACAGCCAAAGGCGGCCAAAAGTTGAACATATGGAAGTTGCAAAGAATGACTATGGGAGCAAACACGCGGCGCATCTTACTCACCTAGCAGCAGCGTACCTCTTTCTCGAGACCTGTATACTTCGGCGCCACCGCTCGCTCCAGTGCGACAGCGCTGGGCGCTGATGCATTACGCGAGTTCCGAAGGAGTACCCGGGCAATATTACAATATTGTGTCACACTTGGCTATTTGAAAGTCTCAGCGGCACCAGGTGAGTAAGTCTCCATCTTTCTGTTTGCAAATGCGCCGCATCGACCACTTGGTGGCTGGACCAAGTCAGATGAATTTCAGCAGCCGTTAAATCTTTGAAAACCATCGCAAGTCGAATATCATTCGGATCGGAAACTTAAAATCTCAGATAGGAAATAAGCCTACAATGAAATTGAGTTTCTTGCGAAGCGACCATCTGCTCCTGCTCATTGCGTAGCTCTTTTTTCGCCAACTGGCTGTACCATACAATGCTTACAGCATTTGATCATCTGTATTCCATAGGTCGCACCTCTCTCCATTACGTCGCACCTCAGATTCATCTCAGCCGAATACATCTCGCTACGCCACACAGCATTACAATTTTGTGGAAGCTCCGAATGGCTGCATCTGTTGTGACTGTGATCATCTGCGCCGCACCTCACCAACAGCGAAATCGGCAAAGATTCTCCCACACAGGATTTTGGTGCATCCTGGCAGTAACATCATCGTTTGTCTTCCGCAGACGAATTGCGAGCATATGAATCCCTGTCCCCCCAGCCTCCGAACTCAATTATTATTATCAACAGCTGCTGCACCAGTCTCTCGAACCATACTTCTACCCAAGACATTTGAGTACACCAGAAGCAGTTTCAGCCAGCTCTTCGCTCAATTAGGAGAAAAGCCCTTTCCGCTTCTGTGACACATATGCCCCCGCCTAATTGACGGCAACGCCGTGGCGAGACCCAAGCTATTTTCCCTGCAAAGCTGCCTCTACCAAGACCTTCGTCTAAACATTCCTTCTGCAAGCGTCCGTGAAGATGTGGGATGTAGTATGGACCGACCCAGACAAGGAGTTAGTTGGAGAACATCGCGCCAAAAAGGATCGACTGAAGCAGGACAAGGAAAAGAGTAGCATCCGCTCGGGACGAGACTCAGCTACTACCTCGTCTTCGAACTCTTCCTCCGAGACGCCTTTCAGTTTTTTTCGATCTAGAAGCGGCAGAAATGCAGTCACATTAAAAGGGAAGGATCCCAACCGCTCACCATCCTTCTCTGGGCTGGCAACGCCAAGCCTTACGTCTACCATTTCGCCATTCTCGCAAACGTTCGACTCCTCAAGTCAAAGAAGCTCAGGTATGGTGACCACGGCACCAACCTCGCCCAACAAGGACGGGCCCGAGCTCTCTTCATCTGCCAGCAAACGGGACACGTTTCCCTCGTTTGATGGTATGACTATTCCTCAAATCATGACAAGCAAAGACTGATATGCTATAGAATGTCTCTCACAGTCATTTGGAAGTATCGATTCCATCACTACGAACCCGACTAGCTCTTTTCTTCATCGAAGCGGCGCTGAACCTCCTAACATTGCTACCTTGATCGAAATCTTGGGAGACTTGCCACCTAGAGCCGAAATCCGAGACGCACCACGAGTTGCTATCGATAACCCCGATTCTACCGGCAAGTCCAAAGAAGCAGAGGGGCGGATGTCATTGATCGAAGCTCCGCTTGTCACCCCGCCAAAGCTGCTCTCGAGACTGTATGCAAAATATCCAACTACTGTGTAGACCACGTACTGACAACCTCGAAGTCCAGGGAATGCAGCCCACTCAGGGACCGCACTGGATTCGTCAGTCATTCTGACGCCGCCCTCACGATCGCCGCGTCGGCCCGCGCCGCCTCCATTTGGAATCAACAACCCTGTGGCATGGCGAACTCCATCACAATGGGCAGAATACGGCGCGAAACAGATCAGAGAAGCTGATGAAGCCGTCTCACAAACGTCTGAAAGAGTATCTGTGATCAAGACGGAAGCGTCTGCCATTGCCAGCGCCACACAGGGTTTTCAATATGCAGCAGGGGCACCAACAGGGATGATATTGGCGAAAGTCAAGCAACTCTTGACGGAGGAGCATGGTGAGGGCCGGGAAATTGGGACAGAGAGTCCCAAACAACATTGGATGCTTTCTCTTCTCCATGGTCTTGGTTACATAGCAGATCCAGACCACGGCAAGGACTGCCGCTGGACTCCGCTTCCTCCGATAGCACTGGTCATGTTGCTCTACGAGACGAAAGGTGATTACAGTCCGTTTCTCATTTCGAAGAAAGATCACTGACAATACCAGCGTACGCAACGTACCTCAGCGCTGCTCACCCTGGCACGCAGGTGTATTATCTCATTAGAGAGAGCCCAAGAGGCAGCTGGCCGCACAATCTTCAGCTGGTCAGAGCGCCCTCAGTAGAGTCTACGAGCTTTCCTGTACCGGCGTCGCAATTCCAGACGGTGTATTCCTTTTCTTTGCCGTCTGGATGCCCATACCACATGTTGCCCAATGTCCTGAGCAGTGTCAACAAGTGTTTGAAGCCGGGCGGATCTTTCAAAGTGACAATAATCGATCCGCTGCCGTATCCCGAAACTCTTGGCCACAGGCTCCGGACTTGGGTGGAAGAGCATCTTTTCCCGAATCTCGAGAAGGAAGCACGCTGTTTGGAGCCGAGTAGGTTACTCCCGAAACTACTTGGTGACGCTGGTCTTCGAGGAAAGGGAAGCAGGCGAACAAAGGTGAAATTCTTTGCCCTGCAAGAAAATGCACGCCGCTGTGACTACCACGACCCAGATCCCAGCATCGAGAGGATGTATCGAGAACGGCGAGATAAAGCGGAGTTGCGCACCTTGGTCGGCCGCATGTTTTGGGTGGAGGTTTGGGGTCAATACTGCACACCGGCAGGTGCTCGGTGGTGGGACGATCCCAAGATTGTTGAGGAATGCCGGGAGCTTGGTACTTTTTGGGAGTACCACATCATTGACTCTGTTAAGACAGAGCAGAATATCGATTGAGGCCATTTTGTGGACGGGGCCAGTGATTGTACGAAAACGGGGAAGGCTAATCTCATTAACCAGCGGAAGTGTTTGATTATGTTGAATTTCGGTTGAAAGTGGTCAACCAATTTTGTCGCGAACAGAAAGTTGGCGTAACGAACCATGATGAATTTACAGATCAGTAAAACAGAACTTTGCCCCAAATTACCATCATGTATATGGCCGTCGTGTACGTATTACAGGTTTTTGTGTAGCAAATACGGCCCGATGCTGCGATTGCGCCACGGCCGTCGGCAGATTACATATGCAAAACATGGCCAGCAACGTATTATGTAATCCCAGTGCAATTTCAAGAGACAAATCCACTTGCCTTGTCAAGGAATAAGGTAAAAGTGAATTGCGACGCCGGACAACTGTGGACAAGTTAGC
The DNA here is from genome assembly GCA_030411535.1 of Beauveria australis. Taxonomy (NCBI): domain Eukaryota; kingdom Fungi; phylum Ascomycota; class Sordariomycetes; order Hypocreales; family Cordycipitaceae; genus Beauveria; species Beauveria australis. The sequence goes on along the minus strand of JAPERH010000018.1, from coordinate 28,117 downwards.
AACCGCCATGAATCAAGACCCCTGCGTGCCCTGCTAGCTGATGGCCGCCAGGGGTTGACTAACTACTCATTACTTTACTAGTGCACCTGCATAAAACGTGGGCTAGACAGAAAGAGCCGGTGGGGGGGGGGGCTCACGTCTCCTTCCTATCTGAGAAGGCCGATATTTAGTCGTAGTTGTCGCATACGAAGACCCCGTGGAGCCCCGGTGCTCCATTCTTACCTTGATTATTCTGAGGATGCGAATTAAATATTAAATAAGTGGCTCAAAAGTCTCGGATATTGATGATGCCTCCTATGCAAAGTGGTGGGGCACGATATTTGCCGACATTTGCTTATATTGTCGATCTGCTGCTAAATACATAAAATATAGTTTATACAGAATCAACTATAGAAAAGGGCCGTAGAATCAATTATGTACATGAAGTGAGTCGCAACAGTCGATCGAGATTGTCCTGTATATCCACATGGAGACGTGTCGGAGAACGAGGCGCGCCCATCCCAGATTGAAACGGAGAGAGAATGTAAAGAAATTCTCAACCCCCCCCCCCCCAGAGATTAGAATAGATGATAGCAACAGTCGTAAAGTAAATGTTTGAGCAAAGAGAGTAGAAAGAGTGACGGCCTCTTAGCTGCGGAGGCCGTCTGCAGAAGTCGTTCGACTGGTGGACAGCTCCGTGGCGCTCTCGGTGTCGAACGGTTTCGCAGGCGTCTTCGCCTTGGAAGAGCCCAGGAATCCCGTGCTAAATCTGTTGTGGTGATCGCCAGAAAGGGAGGTTAGTGGATACTCGGGATGCTCCGCGCCAGATGACGACATGCCGCCAACGAGCTCGGTAACATCGGGAGCGCGCCCGTAGCGAAGGTCGTGCGCCAAGTGCTTGCATGCCGCCCACGAGGTGACGGCGTAGATGACAGCGTTCCAGAAGCCCTGCAGTGGCAGCACAAACGCGCTCATAAATTCGAGGGCGACGCTGATCTCGTTCTGGTGGATGACCGAGTATACGCGGTTGGCGCTCGACGGGATCCAGGTGATGAGAATAGCCGTGAAGAAGAGAATGGCGCACTTGGTATAGGACCAGGCCGCGTTGTTGAGCTCGTGGTTGCGGCGGCGGTGCGGGTTTGGCACACGTGGCACACGCGGTACCGGCTGCGGCCGCGTGCTGAAGCTGCTGATCGGCTGGGGCGGCAACGGTGCCGCCGCCTTGAGAGTTTCCTTGTCCTCGCGACCCTGGAGAGGCAGCTCCACATCTTCGACGGAATGCGCAGACGCTACGGAGTGAGATGTGACATGGATAGAATACGCGTGATTGTTATCATCGCTGACCATCCTCGGCTCTGCAGTGATTGCGGTGTGGCGACCGAAGGGTGTGGAACCCCCCTCGGTGGTGTTGATGGCTTCACTGGTGATGGTGACTTCGGTGGTCTTCACTGAGAAGTGGCCGGCTTCGCCGTTGACGGACAGAGGGTCGGGGTCGGAACTGTGAAAGTCACGCAGCTGCTGGCGCTTCTCGTATATGGTGCGCCCGGCACGAATATATATGAAAAAGGTGACAATGATGACGACCCTTTTTCAAATTAGCACCGCACAGCTGACAAAGTGTTTAAGGATGCACATGTTGCGTACCAGACTGGGCCATAAAAAGATGCAATGCGCCAAATGTCCCATTCTGGCGAGATCCAGCACCAGAGCAAGGCGTTGCCATAGACGCGCGCGCCGTGATGGTCTTGGACAAATATGAAGACAAAGGCCGGGATCATGGGCACACCATAGCAAAGCACCAAGTAGGGAATCTCCATTCGTCTCAGCGCCACGGCATCAAACTTGTAGTAAAAGGTGAGATAGACATTGACCGCCATTGCCAAGGTCCAGTATGCATCAGCTGGCATGAACCTGCGCAGTTCGTGTTAGTGGCTTGTCCCGATTATTCGATTCGCAGACCCAAGAAGAGGCTCACTCACATCTGAATCAAGAACGCTTGAAACTGGCAACCGGCGGAAAGTATATCGTGTAGGTAGGCTCGTGACATGAGGGTGCCGACATTGGTCATCATGTTACCAAACGATGCGTAAAAGACGAGCCGGTTGATGGGCTTGTGAAAGGCGCTCGACGAGCAAAACGTAATAATCGTGAAAAGACATCCGAGGAGGGAAAAGACGGAGCAGGCTCTCTCAATGGCACTAATAGCCTCAAGCTGCCCCTCTGTGAGCGTTGAAGGCATGGCTTCGGCGCCAAAGTGAGTGAGAGAACCAGAACAAACGGGCAAGGGCTGACGTTGGTTGGTTCAAGTGTTGGTAAACGTGTAATGTCAGGAACAAGAAATGGGAACGATATAGTTCGGGTATCAATAGAGGGAGGGGCACACTGGAAGAGAACCAGCTAGGGAAAAGGCCAGACTTAAAACGTCTGGTCGAGGCTGAGTGTTTGAGAGGGAATCGAGGCAATCTGGGGTGTTTGGTGGAGTCGGGGGTGGGCTTTATGTATTTGGAAGTCATCTCCGTTTTCTGCCCGACAGCAACTGCGATAAAAGCCAGTCTTCCCCCTCTTTCGCAAAGGTTGTCCTCTATCTTGCTGCGTCGTTCTCCTTCTTTCTCAAAGATGTGAGTTTTTTCGAAAGAAAGATGGTCCGTGGACCAAGACAAGGAATGTCTCAGGATACGGTGGACCCAAGACTTGCCGATGGGCGGTCTCTTTTTTGTCCACGATGGCAACTCCTCCATGCGCCAAAAGGCCCCCCCCCCCCCCGTCTTCCAGAAAAGGATTGGGCGAGAGGCGAGATGCATATCCCACTAATCCGTACAGACTACACATATTGAAAAGAGACAGAGAGACCTGATCGGCCCCGGGGGCAAGCCTGCTCTTCATCCGGCTGCTACATCGCTGGCCGGACATGTGATGCAACGCGAACTGCCGCTTCTCCTGCGCGCGCCCCCTCCTCCCCCTACCCGACGCCCAAGCTGGGAAGCTGACAGACTGGTGGGCAAGGGGCTTCTCATTCAGCGTAATGTGCGACCGGGTTGTTTCCTGCGGGTGCGAGCTTTAGCAACGGCGCGCGCCGCGATACAACTCGATGACTCGGTCGCACAGGCCACAGTAGCCGGGCACGCCGCAGGAAAGGAAAAAAGACTTGAAGAAGAGCTGCGAACGGTGTCATGTGGCTCGCATACGTTTCCGTCGGGGAGGAAAAGAGACAACATGATAACCGACACATACTATTGCCCGCTCCCCCCAGCCCTTCCGAGAAGAACTGGAACCAGCAAGGTCTTCTTTGGTGAGACACTTATTTCTGGGGAAGAGGGACCAGAGTCTCAGGCACTGAATGTCTGGGCCTGCGCCAAAAACCACCAAATACTTCCCAGAGCCAGGTTGCCAAGAGAGAAAAAAACGGCAAGTGCTGATCCTATCCCCAGTCAAGAATAATCCATGCATGGAAGCATCCGAGGCCAACTTATTAGCTGCTTTACTGTATTTACAACTGGCCTTTCCGGGGTTTGGTTCCGTCGTGGGAACCTTTGAGACTCCATTTTATTCTGACGGTGAGGCAGCCAACAGCGATGCAGGTTGGCAGGCAAGGTGGGTAAGGCGCGGGCAACGTAGTTTAGATCATCGACGCTTTCATATAGATGAAATTATCACTGGAGTCGCAATTCTGCATGGGCCAATCAGCGGGTCTATTTCTCATTGGCTGGTCATACATTATTGCCAGCTGATGGGAGGTATGCAGCTCGTTACTTACTTGCACTGTCAGACTACAACTGTACCAAGTCGACAGCTTAGCATTCATGCAAAACTAACTCGACGAGCCCCTTTTCTGTGAAAAAGGACCTATTTTGCTTCTTCGGCTCATTGCCGCCTACCTTGTTCTGCGGGTCCCGCCTTCCCCCTTCTTTGGTGGCGTTCCGGGCGGCTGTTGTCTGCAGGACGACTCAAAAGGGCTCGATTACTCTGCAACCGTCCGTCACACAAAAAATAAGGGTAAAATGAGCGAAAAACAAGCATCAAGCGCAAGAACGGTGTGCTGTGACTAGAACTAGTGAGCAGGGGTTCAAGCATACTAAATCCACTCTCAAGCCGTCTGTGCGTTTCATGGGGCCCTGGGAAGGGATCGACGGACGCGGCAAAACGGCTCGCACCTTGTCCCACTTGCTACCCAAGAATTCTGGGATTTCCATGGACGTATCCGTGGTATCGTGGCAACAGTTTTTTCTCTCTCCTTTCGTCTGGGCCTCATTTCTTAGTCTCCATATAATGCCCCCGGACGGCCAAGACAATTGGTCCTAAGCGAGACGCTGGCGACCCACCATGCCCGACGTTCCATCGTACGCCGATGGACTTCTGGGGAGCTGTGCCTTATCAACTTACTCCGTAATGCACACACACCAGGACTTCAGCCAGGATCGTCCGCATGAAGCGGGGTCTATTTGTTATTGATTCCCAAATTTGCCGAGTCTCGCGGTAGAAATGCAGCATCATGGAGAAGCATTTCGCTCGGCAATGACGGCGATGAACAACTCCACTCAATACGGAGCGAAACCTATCTACCGTTCTTCCCAGATTCAGATTGAGAAAAGACTGAAAGACCATCTCCCGTTCGCTACGTCCTGAGCAAGGCAAGTCTGAGTGTCACGCCACTTTTCTTCTTGTCCTCTTCTCACCTGGAGAAGATGCTTGTGATCTGCAAGAGATTTGGCCAGGTCCACCAGCGCATCAGGATTCGATAACACAGCATGTTCCAGAAGCATATCCTCCGTTGGCACTATGCTGGCTGACTTCTATAAATTTAGTCTTTGAACTTGGCCCAAAGATTGACTCAGGTACTAGACTTACTTTTCCAGGGTCATGATTCTCGCGCAAGCGAAAGGGTGGAACCACCTAAATATTACTTGGTGATTTATCAGGCCTTATATCGATAATAATGACGCTCGACGCCAAGTGACGCCATCCACACCATCGCCAAAATCTGCTTCGCATTCTGACTTGCCGGGTCCTCCTGGAGTGTTGCTCTGTCGGACCGATCGCACAAGTGTCATGCCGACCTCCTCAGGGATGGCCCCTGCGATTTCAAGGAGTTTATTATTTAGTACGCTGAAGCTGCGTAGTTAGCCTCCAGGCCAAAACTCGGCAATGCCTTTCGGACCAACTTTCTGTTCCCCAGAGTGGGTCAATCAACAAAAATTTGTGCTTGGCTTCGTCAGAACTCAAGACCCTTACGCAGAGATTTAGCTGTTCGCGAATAAAGCAAGCTACCACTCCTGAATCTTGCAAATGCCGCTCATTGACGACGACCACAGCACTCAAAGCGGTGGGCACAGGGATCCATTGCGCTCGCGCGCCAGGTACCCAAGCTGCTCAACTTGCTGCAGAAGTCGCCCTTCGTTCCATGCTTTTGTCAAATGATTTGTGCTAGGCAGTTGGGAAGGGCCGTGAGTGAACTTTCCAAACGCCTTCGAATCGTCCTAGAACGAAACCGAGACAAAGCTTCAGGAGCCCGTATCCGGATACGTACATGCTCGGTAATAAATGACTTCAACGGCGTGAGGTTCTCACGATGGCTGTAAACGAGACTGAACAGCATTTGGTGGTATTGTTTCTATCGAAATCGGTGATACCATTGAAGCGCTTGCGCTTGAATCGACTGTACCGATTGGCCAGATCATCAATAGTTGACTGCAGGCTTAAAATGACGGGAGATAGTCGATACGCGCGGCAGTCGTGTAACTGGATAAATAATGGAAGGGTTACTCACTACTGACAGTCGTGTTTTGTTCGATGAAATGCAGGATACTTTTGGCAGTTGCTAGGCAACCAGCAGTCCACGACATCCATCAAGCCGCCGGCGGCGAAATTGGAGGACACTACCAAACCCTTTCCATGGTTGGCTTAATAGTGTTAGCTGCTCAAAGAAGAGGCGCGATATCTGTTCCACAATGTAATCCGTGAGAAATAAATTCCTTGACTCCTGCCGATATGAGTTTGCTCTGACGACTGACGACTGGCGAATTGATCAATTGATCAAGTATAATCTCGGTGCATCAAAGACGTGTTTTGAACATCATCTTGCCCTTTTCGGCAAAGACTACACACAGTTGGCCAGCACAAGTTATAGAGAACTGTGACGTGTCTTATTCAAAACTCTTCGACATAGAACTTCGCCGGGAATGCCCGTTCTCTGGGCGTTCTTTGCTCTCAAAAGGGTTATGAGCGGAAGCATACGGCACATAGCCAGAGTCGAATTCGGCGGTGTTGGTGTAAGGTTTCAATCCGAGGCTGTATTGCGAGCAATCAAGAGGCCACTCACCTTGTACTGTCGATCTCTAACATTTTTTGATGGGTTTTGGTGATATGATGGACCTTGTCGCGGTGAAGGTCGTCCGATTGGCCATGTTCGCCCAAAGTTGGCATATTCATACCAACACACATAAGTTCCTTGTAAATAGCCATTGCTTGCCCAGAAGGGAAGAGATGCACCCATTTTATAGACCAATGCCGAGGTATAATGACATGGTGGTGTGTTCGTGATGGAGCAATCCTAGAGTGAGCAGGGGAGGTCAGAAATATACAGCGGAATGTGTAGCACCTAGAGGGAACTGTGTATCGAGGTTCAATTATGTCTAAGCTACCGCAGTGGTATTCAGAGAAGTCATCATACCGACAGCAGGGCCGTCGCAGAAAGAAAAGCAGGGTCCATTTTGCGTGAGATGAAGCTGTGTTATAAAGCTGTGTCGCGGAACGTCAACTGCACCCTAGAAACGAAGTGTCTCTTAGTTGATATCGTGATGATCGATGCTCATGGCCAGAAATTTGTTGAGAATAGTTTAATTTCTTTTGTGCATACTTGAGTTTTGATCACTGCTTTGCGTAGTGATATTGGAGTCTTGCTACAGCACTGAGCCGTAAGTGACATGGATATGGCATAAATAGCGCTTACCTTCCCTGAGTGACGTAGTTGCCGATGTCATGAATTAACAATCCGCCTCATGAAATCACGGAGTGGCTATACTGCAAAAATGCGGCCTCGGCATGCAAGCCTCTCTGGAGCCATGCATAGCCAGGCGCTACCGACCTATTGCCAAATTTTGGCTCGACCATGCGCGCCTGCCGCCCGCGATGTCTATGGCGAGCCGCCGTGCAGCAGCAATCTTTGCAAATTTCTTCGCTACTGGCAAAAAAGTCAATCCTACCAAAAGAAACTCAGCTCCAAACCCAGCGACCTACTAGCAGGCAAACCGCTATGTGACGTGTGAAACGCAAGCTCCCACCTAGAGCCTCTGTATTCCAGCCTTTGCTTTCCGGTCCTGTGTGCCATAATTGCCCAAATCGACTCAAGCTGGTCGGCCCTCGAGACCATCTTATCGCATCAGAACGACTGTCATGAAGGAGACAAATCAGTGAGGGCCCGACATTAGTTGCTGTGGTCTGGAACTCGAGAGCGTCGAGTAATATACGAAGACTTGAACACATTATCTCGCCATCATGCGCGGATATAACTATGCGAGCCCGGGTTATTACGGCTCAGCCTCGGCATCGGGCTATTATCACAACAGCTATGCCACCATTGCTGCAGCTCTTCAAAGGCAACCGACTGCTAGCGAGAGGCCGCATCGCAGCAATACATTCTCACGGCTCCCAAACGGCTATTCTGCAGGTTCTAGCGGAAAAATCATCGACAAGCCTTCTTCATCTACACACCAAGCGAAACGGTCTCGCCACAGAGCGGAGAGCGGCCCTGCATCGTCCACCGTTTCACCGTTGCAATCCGGTGTCTCCTCACCTAAAGGAAAGGCCTCTTCGGAATCACGACGTGAATTGAGAGCTGCGGAAGCGGACTCGAAGCAATCACGGGATGACCGTCGACGGTCGACAGTCTCACGCCACGAAGCGCCGCATCGTCGGAAAAAGGGCGAGCACGAACATTCCGCACGCAGAAAATCGCACAGTGAGAAAAAAGACATACCGAAGCACAGTTTCGCAAAACTCACATCAGGAGGCACCACTCCATCAATTAGATCAGGTCGACAAAGTACGAAGATCAAGGCGTGCCACAAGAAGTCCAATGGCCGCTACGGACTATTCGGCTGCTTCGGAAGTTAATGGCGTCTTGCACCGCGCTGCAATGCGCTGCTTGTAAAGGATGCGATGCAGTATTGTCTCTTTTGACTCACAGAGTCAACGCAATTACTGTGACGTGCTAGAGGTTCATGATTCATCCTTACTTGTTACTAGAATTATAGATATACATATCATGCTGCATTTCTCATTTCAGTTCTGTGTCTTTTTGTCAATAAAAGCGCTTGCTCCCATTTCGACAAGAATTTTGTAACCCATGCCGGGATACGCTTTTGTTACTGAGGATCAATCAAGGAAGCCCAATACTGTTCATCGTCGATCAGGATCCGCAACTCTCGACTCCGCGCGCGTTGGAGGATCTGACACGCATCTCTCGGCCGTAGGACAGTCAATAATAAGTCCCCCCTGCAATGCGACTGACAGCACTCACACAGCTGTGTATTCTGCGAAGTTTGGCTTGTCACAACACAGTTAGTTATCAGCTATTTACAACCTAATGGTATTGTTGGGACAGTGCGCAGCTCGCAGCCACGCGCCAAGGTACACGGTACGCCAACGTTATGCAGCGTGGGTGTTCGTCGAGTCCACTATCGTCGACGCTAGAAGTACCACCCACGCCTTTGGCCAGTGGTGCGCGAACTGCAAGCCCGCTCCACGCTTCTGCAGCCGGATACTGAAGTCGTACCATGGGGCTAGCATTCTCTGTGATGGTCCAGCCTGGCCCAGCGCCACCAGACTCTCGAACCACCCTTTCGACATGTTGCTTTGAAGAACTGGTTTTTTTTTTTTGCCATGGACCAAGCTGTTCATCTCGCTACGGCTCGCCTCAGGAGACAAAGAACGCCAGCCTGGTCTGGGCTACATTATAACCCACCTTGATCTTCGAAAAAGACGTGTCAACTCGGGTGGTTTAGGAGCTATCAAGAAAAAGGGAAAAGCGAAAGGTGGAGAGCCGGGAGGAGCATTGAGATGAATACTGACTGGACAGTAGTCAGATGAGCCATCCGCTCGACAATGAATAGGTAAGTGAACACACGGTACACACCTACCAGCCTTGCCAGCCAGCCGAAATAGTTACCGGGGGAAGGGGAGGAGCGCTAGTGCTGCAGAGGAGTTGTCGTCAACATGGGCCTATCCGTACGCTTTATGCTTGGACTCAAAATCTGACGATTGTCTGTCCAGGGCTCTTGGCCTTTCTGGTACGAAGAATGGTTAGCCTGAACGTGACTGGCACAGTTCGTACCGCGGTATGTAAACATGAGACGTGGCAAAGAGCTGGATAGCGGCAGCGTCTCTAAATAGCGATCATTGACAAGCTGTTGAGCAGTGTTGACGCAGATGCCAGAGCGAGCGGGGGGGTTGCGGTGGCTCCTTGGTCTCCAGCGAACGTTGCTCTGAATAGGTACCTACCTTACCTAGGTACTGGTAACTACTGACAGGCTCCAGCATCCATGAAAACACGTTGCCCGATGGTCATTTCCCCCTGCGGTCTTGAAGTAAAACAGCCTTGTGGCGTCAAGACCCCGCTACAAAGCGCCTTTTTATGCATGAGTATCACTCAATCACTGTATCACAGTGGTGATGCAAGTTCATTATGACTGGCGTTCTTATGAAGCACTCTAACTAATGGTCCGTATTTGTACTACTCCAAACGTGGTGGTCGCATCGCCTCGGCCGCCCAATCAATACGCTCCTCAAGAATCTCGACCCAGAGCAACCGAGTGAGAGATGGTCCCAAAAGTACCACGTCCCGATGATACTACAAACCTGCTTGTACCTATGCAGACCATCTCGAGCCGCAGGCACTAACAAGCTACGGTGCCCTCTAGTGCCCACGTTCGTACAAGAACTGCCCCCTCCCGGCCGCCACGTCCGCCGACTCCGACCGGTTCTGGGCCTTCGAGGACGTGTACATTTGGCAGGTGTTCTCGTATCTTGTTAATTGCTTTTGATCCCTTTCCCTATTCGAGAAATGTTTGCCTAGTCGCTCCCAAAGGAAGATTTCATGCACGCAAAATGACATTATGCATAAGCACAAGTCAAAGTCCAAATCGCACCGCTGGGGCGCCTGGTCGGAATGGACCTGGGACAGCACCCAGCAGGCCAATGTGCGCGTTCGCCAGGACACTGAAGGTACGTCACTTAAGCCGAGACCCCCGTCGCTCAAAATCGGAGAATGCGACTCGGTCATGGGAGTCGCGTCAAGGCCTCAAGGTGAATTATGCGACCAGAGTATGCTGAAGCGGTTTTGGCAGGCCATCTCGAGTACGAGTGGGAGCAGCAAGACCTAAACCCGGCAGGTCATGCGCGGACCCCTCGCGACGCTGCGGTGGAGGACATAACAGAACGTCTAAACAGTCTAGCAACGACGACAAATGAAGCTCACTGTATGAATAGAATTTTCTGCTGCGCTTACACGGTGCATTTGAAGCTTCTCAATTTTTTTTTTTTTTTGCTTTTGGCCCTTCCGCTTTCACTTTGAACTCGAAGCCTGGCCAATTGCTCCCACGTTTTCTGCTGCTTGTCCTAGACGCTGACACACTAACTAACGTTATGAAGTCGAGGTAGCTGAGGAGTATGACTACGCCGGCGGAGCACCAGAACAACCAAAGACGAGGAAGAACAGGCCAAAAATCAAAGAGAAAGAGAAGGGCAAAGAGAAGTCGCATCGTCGACGCGCTAGCTCAGACGGCAAATCGTCCACCACATCTCCAGAGGGCGCGGCAAACACGGAATGTGCCGACCTACAATGTATGTTACACCTAAAGTCTGTGATACCCGTCATGCCACATTTCCTTACCTGCAAAGACGTTGAGTCTTCCTATGCAAAGGAGCACCAGCGACAGAATCAGACCATTGCGGCTTTGCCTGCCATGTCGCGACACGCTGCTCACGCACCACAAGCTGCGGTCAATTATTCGCAATACGGGTCAGCGCGAGCTGCCTACACCAGCGGTATGAAAACGAGTGAGTGAGGCTTTCACGGTACCAAATGTCTAATTCTTGAAGAATGGTCACGATCGCGCGGATTTGCCGCATTTGGAGAGGCAAGTGCAGCATCTTCCAGCCAGGCCGCAGCAGAAGCGCAACTGTACACCGAGGAAGATTTTGAGGCCACTAGCTCCAAAATTGGTAGCCAAACACCCAACACATACAATGAGTTATTATTAATGAAAGCAGGCGAAGCGCACAGCGGATCTGAAGGGTCACCGACACCACAGCCCGAGACAGCTGCAGACGGAGAATATATACCTCGCACAACGGAGGGCGATGCTGGTGAGCTAGATCCACGTATGTTTGTCTTCTCCATCTTTCGGAAAGAACCTGACGAGTAGAACGCAGGGTATCGAATAGAGCACTCGACACGCTTCCAACCCGGCGAGGTACGTTTGGGCGCTTATGCACCTTGACACTTGCTGGTCCTGACAATTCACAACAGATCTTCAAAGTGCACTGGTCCGAACCACAAGGCTCGATAAGCGAAGCACCAAAATCCTCCTCCAAGAAAGAGGATTTGCAAAACAAGTTTGGAACAGCATTCTTTGTTGGATTCAGGCGTTTTATTGTGGTAGCCAACGACCAAGGCCACTGCACATGCGTGTGAGTTATATTGTGTTGTGTGACGCTGGCGCGGATAATTCTGACCGTTCGTCTTCCATTTTGGGCAGGCCAATTCTTACGTACGGGGGCAAAGCATGCAAAAAGTCTGGAGTCAAGCCCGAAAAACACGGCATCGTCTACGAGAGGGGCCAGAAATCAAAGAAGCTGGACGGCGAGCCGTCGCTGGGGTTTTCACCTGTGCGGGTTGAAATGACGGAAGAGGGTGAGAAGATCTCGAGGGAATCTAGGGTCAACTACTCGAAGCTTGTCACTGTCGAGCACAATGTCAAGGTCTTTTTCATCGGCCACGTTTACGCAAGCGATTGGCAAATCGTCGGGGACGCCGTCAATCATTGCTGGAACAAGAAGATACATCAAAAACAACGTCACAAGTGAGACGCAACGCAGGAGCAGCAACGGAGGCATCGTAAAACTAAGCTTCGAGGCTTACGCACAAACGAACGAATGTGAGGACTGTCAGTAGTGAATACGGGAGGTTGAGCAGTCTTCCGCACACGCTTTACTGTCAATCATCGATAGCGATGCTGCATCAGAGAGTCATGCAGGATTGCAGTATACGTGGCCGCACAACTACTCTGAGCTGCGGACACGGCTGACACCGCTCCCCGTCAGACGGAGGTGTGGTGCATGAGAACAGTAATTCCCTTTAAGTTGAACTAGCATTCATCATTGTACTCTTAGCATCAGCTTATTAACTTTCGATACATCATGACCCAAGGAAGTAGAACATCACGTACGGGCGATCTCGATGCCGGTGAGATTGGTGATACATTTCCGAAATCAAACGCCAGCCATCAGTGGCCCTTTGAGCTACAGGAGCTCGAGGTGGCAAGCACAGCGAATCGGAGCACAATGACGGCCTACTACTCCACCAAAGGTTCAGTGAGCTAACGACTGATAACAAGCTAACGGCAATGTATGTAGGAGTGAGCTCTGAGACGGAAGTCTAGCCGGTCAAACTCCACCGAGGCCGAGGCACGTATTCTCCGCAAATCGCAGTTTTCTCCGTGTCCGATCCCTGGAGTTGGCCTCGGCCGCCGGAGTCCATGGACTTGAATAGCTATATCACTCCACTTGTCGCACTTCCTAAATCAATGTAATATATGTCTCTCACAGGTTATGGACATTCTGCCATTCGACACGAATACTAATACTTCCCAACTTTCCTGGCCCGCACTAGTCAACTAGTGTATCTCCAAAAGCCTAGCAACAGCAATACAGTGAGCCTCGGCTAACACCCTGTTGGCCTCGCCAGAGCTTCGGCCATTTGCCGTTGTTTTTTTCATCAACATTTCCTCATAAATGGTTCAATTCACAATGTCTGAGGCGGTTCTGAGAGATTTTCCCTCGCTCTTTTCCCTCAAGGGCAAGGTTGCCGTCGTCACGGGCGGCTCCCGCGGCCTGGGGCTGCATGCTGCTTCTGCGTGCGTCACCCCACAGGCATCGTCCCCTGGACACGCTCGCAACGGGCAGCTAACAAACAGTATTGCAGATTCCTCCAAGCTGGCGCGGCCAAGGTTTTTATATCGTCGCGCAAGGCCAAGGCCTGCGAAGAGGCCGTCAGGGCGCTGAAGGCCCAGCCCAACCTCGCCCCCGGCGTTGAGATCATTCCCGTGCCCGCCGACTCGTCCAACATTGCCGGCATTAAGCACCTGCTCGCTGAGGTGAGTAAGCACACGGACCACGTGGACATCCTCTTCGCCAACGCTGGCGCGACCTGGGGTGCTGCTTTTGACAAGCACCCGGACGAGGCCTTTGCCAAGGTCATGGATCTCAACGTGCGCGGCGTCTTTAATGCCATCCGCGAGTTCGCACCGCTGCTTGAGAAGCGCGCCTCAATCCGCGACCCGTCTCGCGTCATCATCACGTCGTCCGTCGCCGGCCTCGGCATTGGCAGCCTCGGCGACCACGGCACCTACGGCTACTCGGCCTCCAAGGCCGCCGTCCTCCACCTCGGCCGCAACCTGGCCGTCGAGCTCGGCCCCCGCCACATCACCGTCAACTCTCTCTGCCCTGGCTTCTTCCCCAGCAAAATGTCCAACGGCCTGATGGAGATGACGGGCGGCGCCGAGGCCAAGGCCAAAACAAACCCCATGCAGCGCCTCGGCGAGCCGGAGGACATTGCTGGCGCTGTTGTCTACCTCGCCAGTCGCGCAGGTGCCCACGTCAACGGCGAGACGCTTGCTGTGGACGGTGGTTCGCTTTGGCAGCGTGGCGAGATGATCTCCGCCCCCAAGTTGTAACATAGTCATGATATCTATTAAATGAAGGCGATGAAAAAAGGATGAAACTCGCTCTGTGCTCAAGTCATTCTTCACCGAGGTCTATCTGATGTCGCTATGCAGTTTTCGTCCAAATTCTACATCAGCACGATCACTTACCCTCTATTGAATCACGACGGCCAGGACAATGGCTTTCGGGCCAGCCAAGCGTTGGCCTTGTATGTTGTCTGCAACATGCTATCTCTGTCCTGAATGTATGGCGCTTCAATGCCTGTTCGCAGCCACTCGACGACGAACCCTAGCTTCTCGAGCAAGGCCATGACCTCATCGTTTGCCAGCTCGAAGCTGCCAGGGTCGGCAACGCCGGATGAGTTCTTATAATCGTGATCACCGTCTCCATCGTCATCGTTGCCGTGGTTTCCAGGTGCATTGTTCTCGAAATGCCATAGCAAGGGGCCAACGTTGACCAGGACGCCACCTGGGCGCAGACAGTGCTTGATCACCTCGAGGTAGCGAATAAGATTAGGCGCAGTATCGAGGAAGAAGGAGCAAGCCACTGAATCATACTGCTCTCTATGCTCATCATCGCCGTACAGACATAGGAAGTCAGCCGCACACATGGTCATGATGCTGCGGTCAGGAGTAGCCGCAAGGGTAGTTGCAGGGTGAATGTCAGGGACCTTGTACCCTCTCAGATGGTTCCCGCGTGTCAGATGGTTGGAGAATGTGTGCACCCAAGGATAGATGGTGAACTGTTCTTGGCCTTGGCACTCATTCAGGATAAAAGATGAAGCAATAAGCTGGTGGTATGAGATCTCATTGCCTTCAGCTTCAAAGCCGACACGGCACAAGTCGAACACGAGTCTTCCCAGGCCAGCGCCAGGGACCAAAACTTTGTAGGGTCTCCCATTTGCTATTTTCAACTTTTCGTCGGTGAGAGCTTTCATGATGGGCCCGTAGGAAGCCTCTCTCTCTTTTGCGCCGTCTGTCGTCCAGTCACGATAGAATTGGCGAATGGTGCTTCTGGCCTTGTCAATGTCTAGGTGCTTTGCCACTCCTGCCCATTCGTGCGGCATGCTCAAGCCTGTTCCATCTGATGGATCCGTCATACTTTGGAAGGCTTTCAAACCAGACTGAAGAATCGCTCTGGCGAGCTCCGCATTCGAGTCGATGGCCGCATCGGCTTTGTCAAGGGTTTCCAGGAAATTAAAGGGAGGTCCTGCCAGCATTTGCCACTGAGACTGTGGCAAAGCATAGAAGGAACGTCTTCGGAGATGTGTGACATTAAAATGGGCGATTTTGGCGTATTGACTGCTTGCGATCAGCTTTCCATCCATTTTCAACCCCTGACAAGGTACATACGAGAAAGAGTCTAAAGCAGAGAAAATGACCCTCACTTCCTCTGGGTCTTCCATGTTATCTTCCACGCCTCGCCATACTCCTTCATCTAACAGTTGAGTTTGAGCCAATGCATTTTGCTCCGCCCGATCTGTCTCAGCCGTCATGCTCTGAGGGCTTGAATGAAGATTCCGAAGTAGGCGTTTTGAGGTAGCAATTAGGTGCGAGACAACGAGGGGTAGATTCGAATACGTGCAGTCTGCAATGATAGTGCCTAATTAACAGCTGCTTCGGCGTTTCAACAGAACCTTTCGTAGATATATTGACTCTCGATAAAGTCTCGTCCTCTTCGATCTTTTCTGTGTGGGTTGACATCGTCCCGATCTGGGTGGGCCATCCAGCGATACCAACCAATCATGTGACCTTTGCAAAGGGGAGCTCCAGACTCGAATCCCCCCAAGCGACACCAGAAGCTGGACAAGAAGTCATTCAGAACTAAAAATGGCCTTCAAAGAGACACAGACTGCCGAGGTGTCGATACCGCTGCCGAGATCGCTGGACACGCGCATCTACATCCGCGTCGTGAACCTCGATAAGGTGGTGATGGTATCCCTCACGACGGCGTCGCAAGAGGAAATGGGAGCCACAACGCCAATGGGCTCCATGGTCTATGCACTTCCTGATGTACGTTTAAGTTTTACTTTTGAGGAAGCGCTCTGACCATCAGCAGAGATTCAGCCCACAGCAGCCACTGGCCACAACGATTTTCACGACGGAGGCCACTCTCGAGTTCACAACACGAAGCGCGAGAATCCTGGCTAGAAAGGCAAATCGCCCCGTCTATGTGACAAGTTCAATCAGCTTTGTAAATGCCGGCATGGGCGGCACTGTGGAAGAAGAAATGGAGGCACTGAAGAATGTGATTGAAGTTGTCTCTGGCCAGCTAAAGAAAGAGGGACTGCTCTCCAGCACTGAACTCAATGGAGATTCATAGCACCATACCGAGAATTCGATATTCCACAGCAAATTTCGTCTCAGGCAAGCCAGACGGAAGCCTACGCATCGCTCGAGCCACGTCATGCCGCAAATGAGCATTTTGGGAAATTGAAACTTCCGGCAGTGAGTGACCGGCGAATTTTGTACCTGCATAGGCAAGTCATGGAGGTTGTAGACATTTAAGGGGCTGGCAGCATTCATAAAGGCAAAGGTTCTGATCATCTCGTAGTCATTGACAAAAGAAGGGCGCCGGAAATAATAGGCGCAACGTTATGAAGAAATCTATTGCAGGAGCTTAACCATGTTTGCTATGTGTCACTTTCTGCCGCGAGCGCCTATAGAAGCTCGCCGCGGCTGGGCACATTAGCAAACGCGGCTGGGCGGCAGCCTTGATACATGGAGGAAACTGTTTCTCGAGGAACGCCTACTCAACGTGGAACGCAATGACCGAGCCTTGTCCGATTATATCCTGCAGAACATTTAGGAAGATCAGAGCTGGTCGTTGGCGACTGTATACGTTGACTGTGCTTCTTTGTTCGCCGTGACAAGAGTGTAGGAAACGATTGTAATATAGTCGTGTGATTTGCTTGCTCGTGTTTGCAAGCTTGAGCCGGGTTTGGACTGGACAGGTGAAAAGTCTGCTTGTACCAAATATGTTCCTTGAAACGGCGGGTTATCGTTATCGCACCCCGCCAACCCACCGCCTCTACCAGGTAGTTATCATCAGAGATGGCAGCTGACTACTGCCACAAAAACACTTGTAGCTAGAGCAAAGGCCAAAAGGAATTTATTTTAGGCAATATCTTATTCAGTGCCTGCTTTTTACTGCTGGCAAGGAAAAAGTAAGTTCCTTTCCTCGGTGTCACCAGTGCATACCTACCTAGCCCGGCGGTACACTTGCTATTACCTCCTACTTTTCGCCCCCCACTACGGATTACTGCCCGCCACCTTCTGCCGTGCGCCAGCGCCAATTTTTCTTTGGTGGGGGCTTCCAGAGAGGGGCCTAAATCCTCGACTTCATGGACTCTGACCTTGACGACCCTTGATCTGACAGTCTATTTCCCCTCAGCCGGTCGATTGCACCACAGATACCTCACATACCAGTCTTTGAACCACATCTTATGAACGGTTCTGTGTCACTGGGATATCTTGAATTGAGAGCGCATACAAACGACGGTAAGCGCTACGACAGGTAGCCAAGGCACCGCCCTGGCTGCTCGCCTTCATTCTCTACCTCCCACCGTCACGGGCTTGTGGCAGCTTTATTTCTCTACTGCACACCTCCTCACCACCCGCGCCGTTATCTTGTCCTCCATTCATCGATTGTCTAGCATTGAGCTCTCCTACTTTTACTCGGCTTTGCCGCGTAACTTCGAAACTTCCCTGCTGACCACCCTGCATTGCTAGGTTCTTGCCTGCGACGAGATCGATGATTGAGGCCGACAAACGATATAACTCCCGTTGTACCTATCGCGTCACCTCCGGCTACCATGTCTTGGCAGCCTGCCCCGGAGTCCTTGAGGCAGCTTGCCGCTTGCCTCAAGGACTCTCTGAGTGGCTTCGATAAGAATGCGCAGAAACAGGCCGAACTTGTGGGCTATTTGCAGCTTGTCTAGACTCCTTCTGCATGAGCTAACTCTTGGTGCTCCTCATAGATGCTCAAGCAAGCAAAAAGCTCTCCTGATATCAACAACTATCTGGCCTACATTCTCTCCAGCCCTGAGCCCCCCGAGGGCTCTGCCTTCTCGCAGTCCGAGTACCATCTTGTCCGTTCTGCCGCTGGTATCATGCTTAAAAACAATCTCAAATCGGATTGGAAGACGATTCCCGAGTCGAGTCTACAGCTTATCAAGCTAGCTATACCAATTGCGCTGCAAGACAAGAATACCCAAATTCGCAGTTTTGCCGGCAATGTCGCGACCGAGATAGTTCAGAAGGGTGGCTTGCTTAGCTGGCCAGATCTTCTTCCCCAACTGATTGAGACTTTTGGTAATGTCTCCGGACAAGTGTCGAACGAGGCTCAAGAAGGTGCCATGTCTGCCATGTCCAAGATTTGCGAAGACAACACCCGCATGCTTACTCGGGAGGTCAATGGTCAGCGACCCCTCAATTATATCCTCCCACAGCTCATTGCTGCCACTAAGAGCCCATTACCCAAGGTCCGAATCGGTGCTCTGACAGCTATCAATGTCTTTACGCCTCGCGAATCGCAAGCCATGAACAACTCCATCGACGATCTTCTGCAGCACCTGTTCACCCTCGCCAACGACGAAAGCCCCGACGTCCGCAGACAAGTCTGTCGCTCTTTTGTGTCGCTGGCAGACCGCCGTCCCGAGAAGCTTATCCCTCACATGGCTGGCTTGGTTGACTACACAATCCGTCAGCAAAGAAGTGACGACGAAGAACTCTCCTGCGAAGCCGCTGAGTTTTGGCTTACAGTCGGTGAGCACGACGACCTTTGGCAACATCTTCGACCCTACATCGAACAAATTATTCCTCTACTTCTCGAGTACATGGTGTACAGCGGCGAAGACATTGCCCTCCTCGGCGGTCAGTCTGATGATGAAGATGAGGAAGACAGAGTGGAAGACATCAAGCCCGCCTTCGCCAAGAAAAATCTGACTCGTGCACTCAATGGCGAAGGTACAATGACCCCCGACTCCAGCAAAGATGGGTACAATTCTGTGGCGGGAATGGAGAATGACCTGGAAGACGGAGAAATCGATGATGACGACGATGACGATGGCGATGACAACCCCGACCAGCGTTGGACTGTCCGTAAGTGCTCTGCAGCTGCACTCGACGTGTTTGCTCGAAATTTTGGAGGGCCTGTGTTTGAATTTATTCTGCCTTATCTGGAACAAAATCTTAGGCACCAGGACTGGCCCCAGCGTGAAGCTGCTGTATTGGCCCTCGGCGCTGTTGCGGAGGGCTGCGAGAGCGCTATTCTACCCCATCTACCGATGTTGGTGCCGTATCTCATTTCGCTGTTGACGGATCCCGAACCGGTGATACGGACTATTACCTGCTGGACTCTTGGCCGCTATTCTGGCTGGGCAGCAAATTTACCGGATGCGGAACGAGAGCAGTATTTCCTACCTTTGATGGATGGTATGCTACAGAAGATGGTCGATCGCAACAAGAAGGTGCAAGAAGCCGGCGCTTCGGCGTTTGCGAACGTTGAGGAGCGCGCTGGTAAGGCTTTGATTCCTTTCACAGAACCCATTGTCAAGCAATTCGTCATTTGCTTCCAGAGATACAAGGATCGCAACATGTACATCTTGTATGACTGTGTGCAGACTCTTGCAGAGCAAGTTGGCCCAACACTTGCTACGCCTCACATCGCAAAGCAGCTGTTGGATGCACTCTTGGCACGTTACAACATGATGAACGACGAGTCTCGCGAAATGTTCCCGCTGCTCGAGTGTTTATCCTACGTCGCTCTAGCTATGGACACGGCGTTTGCTCCGTACGCTGGCCCCATTTTCCAGCGTTGTATCAACATTATTCACAACAACCTCGAACAATCACTGGCCTCTGTGACCAATACCTCCATTGACGCTCCGGATAAGGATTTCTTAATTACAGCTTTGGATCTTCTTAGCGCGATTATTCAAGCTCTGAGTCCGGAGCAGGCTTCTCAACTAGTCAGCAACTCACCGCAGCCCCTGTTTGAGCTGCTGAGCTTTTGTATGGAAGATCCCACAGATGAGGTGCGCCAGTCCGCCTATGCTCTACTTGGTGATTGTGCCAGGTTCCTCTTCCCACTTCTGGAGCCACACTTGCCCAAGCTTTTACCTTTTCTTGTCAAGCAGCTTGACATGGATGAGGTTTTGGATGAAGCAATCGAAACTGGCTTTGGGGTCGTCAACAATGCATGCTGGTCTGCTGGTGAAATCGCCGTGCGTTATGGGGACGGCATGAAACCTTTTGTGCAAGATCTCATGACCAAATTTGTTGAAATGATGGGAAACCCACGCGTGCCGCGCGGGCTAGTCGAGAACGCGGCGACGGCTCTGGGAAGGCTCGGTCAGAACAATGCCCACATCATGGCCCACGGGCTTGGAAATTATGCTGGTTTGTACCTTGGAGCGATGGAAGACGTCGTAACAATGGACGAGAAAGCTTCAGCAATGAAGGGATTCACTGCCATTGTTCGCGAGAATCCGCTGGCCATGGAGCCAGTACTACTCGAGTACTTTGGCACCATTGCCAATTACAATATGGATTTGCAGAATCCTTTGAAGCAGCAACTTCAAGCTGCCTTTCAAGACGCAAGTTTTGCCTCCTCGAGTGACGAAAAGAGACGTGCTGCTAACATGCGTCCAGATTATCAACATCTACAAGGCAAATATTCCTCAGTTTGGTAGGTTCATCGGCCAGCTCAATGCCGCCTCCCAGGAGAAGCTCAGAGCAAGTTACACCCTCTGAATGACTGATGATTGGGGACGAATGAGCAACTTGAAGCTCGTCGGTGAGAAAGAGTATGGCAGTTGGGATAAATGCGACGCAATACATTTGAACAAGGCATATGGTAAGAGGGAATCCTTCAAGTATAATATGGGTTGATGGGAAGTGATTATTGGTAGAAGCTTAACTGAAAATGTGTATCGGCATGGGACCTAAGGAGGAAAAATAACTATAGCATGATTGGAAGTTACGACATGGATATAAAGAAGGCACGATTTTATAGCATGGCTTTGACAAGCCAACGACCTAGTAGATAGTTGATTTTGCGTATCAGTTTTGCTTTTGTGCGGTATTCAAGATCAAGACCATGTCGTTGTGGTATGGGTTGCTGACATCTAGTCTGCAAAAGAATGATATTCGAGGACTGAACTGGCTCACACCATTGTTTTCAATTACCCAAAGCTCTCTCCCGTCTGATGTCTTCCAGCCTTTCAACTTTGCTCGCTCTTGTTCGGGCCAGGATTCTCCATCGACTTCTCACTTCCATAAAGTCTAGGGGTTTTTTACGGCAAGGCAGTGCAAGAATCCCCGAAGGCGTCCGCTCCTCGGGTATCTAGCTTTCGCGCCGCTACCCTGACCCGGAGGGGGGGGGGGGGCAGCACGTCTCAGCCAGGCACACGAATGTGCCAAGTATGGTATGCTACGATACTTTCGGAGCATATTCCATTCTTGGACAGAGCCCTTTTTTGCGAAACGCCGTGTATTTCCGGCGTATACATGGCTTATTTGGGCAACGTTGACTTGCGTACGCCCCGTACAAGCAGCCACAACGACATGCCCTAGCAACAGTCGATGCATCTTCTCAATCGCGCTAATCACGAGGTATCACGGTTCATCTCCCGTAAAAAGGCAGTTAGTTACATCTGCACTACTACAGCGGGGGCGGGAAGTTGATCACCTTGATGTACGGCCAGAGAGCAGTAGAAGGATGCGTGATTGCTCCTGCTCCAATTCGAGCTTTAACACCCATTAGCCTATGCTGTATACCGTCGGTTTGTCAAAACCTGCAATGATATCAGGGCGGCGGAAGTCTGCAGAGAATCTCAGCTGTTCGAGACCACAGCATAATGGCGTTGATACCTGGCGGCCGGGCATCATGAAACAATGAACGCCGTCACACGGCGTCTACTTCTATTTGGTGGAAAATTTCTACGCTGGTGGAATCATACTTTCACCGCTCTTTGCGCCTCATTTGCGTATGGTTGAGGAAAAAGTTCAGCTCTTGGCCGTGACAGGGCCTGACTGGTTGCTTGAAACGATGCCGTGCCACCCCATCGCTGTGTAGGCTGCCATAGTCATCTCTGCACCACCACCACCGTCACAGGGCGCGGCCTCTTTTTTGGTGATGCCTTCTTCTCTGGTCGTAATAGCACGTCGTCTTCTAGAAAACCTGCCTCGTGGAAATTGCCAGTACTCGTGTGCAATGTCACACGCCGTTGCAGCCTCTGTGTGTGCCAGAATCGTGATACCCCGGATGCACATGGCATTTCTTGGAGATGCCACTTTACTTGACACTAAAAAAGGAACAATCACCAAGATATTACGTACCACTGAGCCGCTTTCTACATCCACACCAATGGTTCACCATTATTGATTACACACCTCTGCTTTTGGTTGGAAACGAAAGAATCATTCAAAAGGCTGGTGTTGCTGCCTACCCGGGAGATGAACACCGAGCGGCTGTCGGAAACTTTGTCGGCCAAGTTTGACCCGAGCAGCCGAGACCCTCACCGGGCCCAGCGTCATAACCCCTCTCTTTCTCCACGTCGAGAGGGATATACCGAAAAGCAGAAACAGAAAATTCTAGCAGCCTTGTTCGTAGTTGCAAGTTCAGGGTCTAATCGCGAAATGTGCAAAAATAGAAACCGAGTCCCTGTAAGCCGAGCTAGTCGACCCAAACATCGGGCCGGCTGGGAACCAATGCAACCCAAAAAAACAGAAACCAAAAAATCAGAAGCGCCACTCAGCTGGGAGACGCATGAGGCTGGGGACAGATGATCTGTTATGATGTGGCCATTTTTTTTTGGTTCTCTCGGCTACGGGGTCAAAGGAGCAAAGGCTATTCGGGGAATTCAGCCGCATGTCGTCCACACAGCACACCGCGTGCCAATGGTTGTCTATTTGCCTAGTTTGGGCAAGATGAGCGCGTTGGCAGGTAGTGGGGATCGGGCTACTGAATTGCCTTTTCTCGTGTATGTACAGCACGTCCCTTATAGGGCAGACGTGGTAGGACTTGATGGTCCGGCTATAAGCGCAGATGAACAATGACGACAGTCTGCGAGAGATTACGATGCACCCGAGGCACCTTGCTTCAAATAGCCGTGTTTTTGGGGCATTCACCCGATAACGCGCTCCCCTGGTTTCTTTGATATAGCTCGCTGCTACGAGGGCAGTTGACCGATTCCCGCGTCGTCGTCAGGCTTATAACTAACTGTGCACTGTGCGTTAAATTATGACCCGCCAACTAGCCACCGCCTTGCAGAAGGAATTGGTGGACCGTTGAAATCGCACACACGCCCCTCCCCTCACTTCCCGCTCTCTTGAACGGAAGTGTAAAGGATGCAGATACTCATGCATTGCAGCGTTAGACGCGATGGTGCTTCCTGAAAATAGAAACCGAGGCTGGCTGCGTTGGGGTAGTTTTTTTTTGCCACACAAGGCTGGAGAGATGCCCACAAGGGTCTTTTTAGCCTCCGACCACACGAGAAAAAAAATTGCTACAGTAATTC
This sequence comes from Beauveria australis, assembly GCA_030411535.1. Taxonomy (NCBI): domain Eukaryota; kingdom Fungi; phylum Ascomycota; class Sordariomycetes; order Hypocreales; family Cordycipitaceae; genus Beauveria; species Beauveria australis. The sequence continues at coordinate 4,677 of JAPERH010000018.1, read as the reverse complement.
TTGGGTACACTCACTGCATCTTCGTCCCTGACAGAACTCAAGTTGCTGCAAAATGTGTGCCTTGTCCGCTGGCAGAAGCTGGCCTCATGATTGACCCCCAGCATAGACCTTGCCCGCGAGCAATGAAGCACAAATCGCGCAGTTACTTTTTCTTCATCACGTTGCTTCTCAGAGACCCGTCCAAGGCCGCCACCAAAAAAGCCCATCCTCCGCAACATGCATGGAAAGCGTTGCTAAATATAGCTCAGGTTTCGTGTTCTAGCTTCTGGTTGGGTCGCTTGTCCGTGGCTTGCTGCCACGAGGGGCCAGTAGCAAGGGTTGCACCACTGCGCCGCCCCAGAATTATTAGACAATCATACTTTGATTATGGCATTCTATCACAGCGAATAATCTTGGCTCTTGAAACAGAAGTATACCTTGTAGCATGAGCGCCAGGTTGTGGCTACATCCCGTTCACTTAACTCGATCTATGCACAGTCGATAATAGGGACCCGTTGCTATTCTTAGCCATCTCGGATAACTTTACTTTGACGTGGCCATCTTGTCTGCTGGCACATGTCTCTTCGCTGAATGGTGGAATCTCTCGTTGCATGCATGGTCTGATACCATTATTAGAAGATAGACTTTCGAGTCATCGAGGATGAAGCAACATCATGTGAGGAAAAAAACAGGGTGGTGATATCGTGCCATGCTTGTGACGTGTCAACGTACGAAAATCCTTCAACGCTCATGGGAACTGAGTTTGGAAATTGGTAGACCCAGCGACTACGCCGCACCGCAGGCTCACCCTTTTGTTCAAGCCATGCGCAGAAGTAGACCGGTACAATTATGTCATCTTTTGAAAAGCTGATCCCTGCGATTTAACAAGTATTGACCCATTGCCGCTGTTTTACCACGCTGTGGCCAAAAACTGGCCGAAGCCGTGCGACCAAGGCCGCCGAAAAAAAAAAACGTGGGATTCAAGGGCTCAAGGATCGAGTCATTTTGAACTTTCGCGACCATTTCGCCGAGCGACAAATTCTCACGGCCCTTGCCCGAGAAGCCTCCGGGTTCCCTGCCGAGATAGCCATGGATGCTTGGAAAATTACTCGCCACCGCGGGTACTGCTCTTCAGATTCCCATTCTTTCTTCGGGTTGATGAGAAGGGCGGCCGAATTAGCAGCGGAGGCGCGCGCGCCGGCCTAGATTCCACGGTTGCTGTAATCACGCCACACCATGTGCGCAGGACCCTCTGGACTACTGGGCCACTGTCCAAACATCTCCACGGTTTCCAATCCACTTGCCATGTGCCAGAAACGGTCTGCGCGGAGATCGCTGTTTTAACAGGTCCTGATGGCAGCGGCGCACATCTTTTTTCCGTGTTTGGGCGGTGCTCGGAGACGAAGCGATGATAATGGAACCGCACGAGCCATGATCTCGCCGGATATTACCTATTGTGAGGCGATTGGCGCAGGCCTTAGCCTCACAAGCAGAATTTGGTCGCGTCCCTATTTTACGCCGTCGGATGTCAACTAGTACAAGCGATCGTAGCAGCTACGACGAGCGAGCTAGTAGATAAGGCCACAAGTTCGACGTCAAACACAGAGCCGCCCCCGATCTCTGCCCTAACAACTGGTGAGAGAGAGGGGGGGCGTGTCCACGGGGCGATGATCTTTGCTTCACCACGAAGGTCAAGTCGGAGCGGCTGGTCCGGGCACGTCGACTCTTGCCATGGCCAACGCCTCATGGTCGTGAACTCTAGATATTAGCGGCATCCAGTAGAGATGCGCAGATACGGCCGCGTTTTCTGCGCCCGTGCTAATGATTGCAAACTGGCGATCTATGTGCCTTGTTTTAGTTGCGACCAAGGGAACGGGGAACTCGGCATGAAACGTTCCATTGTGGCCTCTAGCACACAGACCTAACAGCCAGCCTACCATCCCTATGCTGTGCGCCATGAGGGCCGGGCACAGCCCTGCTTAGTTTGCCACCCCAGAGCGAAGACAGAGTTCGGCTGTCGGAGGAAAAAAAAATACGTCACTCCCTGATGCTGTACCACGGGTCGAATATTTAGACGACGGAGGTAACAGAGTGAATGGGCTAACCCCTCCCCCATATTTTTTTGCCGAATAAGGCTACAATGCACGCACAAGTAAAAGACTGAGCAATACTGCTCCAACTAAATATTCAACTTAGGTTTCCTTCCAGCACAATGGATTCTTTAGTCCGACGGGTGCGGTGATCCGTTATTTCCTAGTTAGGCAACTGGCAGCGAAGCTGCGGAGTCTCTATAGCGCGGGGTTTGATTTGCAGTTCGTTCATATTGCACATGACCAAATAGATTGATCACGATTTACCATGTCAAAGTTTGAAAGAGGGAGTTAAGATGAAAAGGGCATACTTGATGAATGACTAGGTGCCTCGCGTCGGCGGACCTCTGCTGCGGTGAGAATTAGGGCCAAAACCAAGTGCAAGTAGACTAGGCTGGCTGCCGTACCGTATGACGTAGCAGGTTAATGCGGTGAGCAATAACTAGCATCCAGCCGTGCTGGTGAATTTATTACGGGATCAAGTCTCGGAAGATGGAACTCGGTGTGACAAAGGTCGAGGGTAGGCCAAATAAATGACGGGCAGTCACATAGGCGACACAATATCCAGCACTTGCCAGTGGACACGCTAGCAAAGCTAAACTATGAAGCAGGCAACCAGGTGCCAGGCTACGGGATTCAAGCCGCCGCCCACCATTACCCCCTCCGCCAACGCTAGCTCGGCCGACTGAGGCATAGTTTTGCTGTGAGGCAATTATGGAGTATTACCGATAGATTCCCAGCCCTCTGAGGCAGATGCTGTTTGAGAACAAAGCCCGCCGCAGGAGCGACTGGAATCTGATCTTTGCCCATGGGGCTTGTCATGCAAAACGCATGCGGGAGGCTTTGCGTGACTATGACATTTCTTGATAAAAGCAGAAACCGGCTGGTTTATCTATGAGAAGAATTATAACAAAAAAAATAGACAAACTGGCGGAACTGCAATGGAAATGAACAGAGTATTGGCTCTTGGAGCCAAGACCATGCCAATTGTCTCCCACGGATGACCTACGAAGTGGCAGCCCCCCCTCTTAGTGGAGAGGACCGGGGGTAATAAAGATGTTATTCACAGAATGGCACAGAATGGAGCAGCACGTGCGTCCACTACTCTTGTCCCAGCACAGATTAGGAAGGTAACCGGGAGACGCTGGCACGGCCTCATGTAAGAGAGTTTATACTATATAGCCACAAAAGCCGTGAAACCAACGAGTTGCCGATTCCTGATGCGAGACCCTGACGGTGAGTCCATCTTATCACCTAGCTTTACCGCATGACCTCGGAGGGACTCTGCTATTTACTTCTGTGCAGGCCATGCTCGGGGGCCAACGCGGGTAGAGACAAGGGCCCACGTAATGGGCAATGGCCGAAACAAGATGCCAATTCGGGACACGAGATTTCCGGTGGGCATTCATGAGATCTGGCGTCGGCAAGGGAAAGGGCAAGAAAGGACCAAGAATGAGAGCCGCAATCCTTTTAGGCCTGGGGTTTTAGTATAGAAAAAAAGGGTCTCTGTCAGGGAATAGGCCTCGAGGGTGGCCCGTCCTGCCCGTCCCCTGCAAACCGGGGGGAGGATCCTGACTAGTGGCTCGTTTGCCTCGTTTACAGTACGGCGACAAGTTTTCGAAAAAGTTCTTTTATCGGGGCGGGGAAGAGAGAAACGCTCCCATTTGCTCAGCAAGGGCTCTCTAGTCACAGGGGTTCAAAGGTCAGCGATGAAAAAGGTGCTAACCTCCTCGGTGCCGGTGGTGAATATGCGGCAGAGCCTCTCAAGGAACGTGTTGAGGAGCCCCAAGGAAGAGCGGCCGTCGCAGCCGTAACGAAGTAGAATACACTTGCTGCCTGCCGCCAATGGGAGAAGCAATCGCTAGTGATAACTGGTTACGGGTTGACTAATGCTGGGACTGTCGATGCCATCCATTCATGGTTAGGCGTCTCGGCCATGACCGCCAAACAGGTTCCATCATGCGTCGCGGCTGCATCTATTGACAGGGCCTCTTGACCGCTTCCCATTCTCGCAAATCGCAATCTGTGCAGGAGCACCAAAAAGTCGCCGTCTTCCTCTGACTCTCTCCTTCTGTTGACCCCCACTTCTCACCTTGCCGTCCATCGTTGGCGCTAAAATGACTTGCGGCTTGCAACTGCTATGCCTCGTTTGGTCGTAGCGCAGACGTCTGCACGGGTTAGCAAAGACGAACTAGAGAATGATATCATGAGATCTAGTTCAAAGAAAGAAAAAGCAAGACTGCAGAAGCCCCCACCAGAGTGCAAAAAAGGTCGCGGTCTGCTTGACAACGTGCTGGGCGGTGCCACACTCTCCAGCCTCCCAGTGGTTTCAGAACCGTGAGCCACAATTCGGGTAGAAAAAAGCTTGGTGAAAAGAAGCAAAGTCTGTTGCTGATCTGTCAGTATGATCCACTGTAGTTGTCGGTACCTGTGATTCTCATTGGCCCTGTCGGCTCGGCTTACAAGCTAGCGTCGGGCGCCCACTTTTTGGCTACCTCCCCAGTTAGGCCACCTCTTCCCACCTTAAAACGCTAAAACACGTACCTTTTAAATAAATCAATTAATAAGATTATAAGTATTAAATTAGTTAAATTATTAAACTTTAATT